>JADRCD010224077.1:0-13650 GCA_019843815.1 Montemys delectorum | reverse complement strand
CCTGGGGTTTGCCTGCGACCTAAGCCAAGAGATACACCTAAGTTAGTTGGACCCTCCATCCCTTGCGATCAAGATAACTGTGGAAATGTGACAGCTCAAAAGACTGGGCCCTTGCAGGGATAATGTCTTGCCTTCTTTCCTGTTTGGTTTAAAGTGTGATCAATAAGCCAAGTCTCTTCTTTCTGAAACAGAAACAATATTCAAACAAAACAAAGCAGTGAATGGCAATTTGAGGAATTGCTTTCTATGGAGAATTAATTTTTAAATCCAAGGACCTTTGAAATGAAATTTAAAAAAAAAAAAATCACTGAAAAGCCTGTGGAAAGCCATGTTGTTTTCCTTGTATCTAGGCAACCTGGATTGAACTGGTTCTATGTGTTAAAGCTCATCGGAGAAGGAGTTTCTCTGATTTCTCCCAACCACCTATAATTTCAAATTTGGAAAAAACCTGTTATTTACCATTTAGCATGAGCTAAGCACCCTTTTGGCTCGGTTCCTCTGATTCTAATCCCAGGCTAGAAACAGGAGTGTTCCCTCGGCCTCATCTCCACAGGGGTCCCTGTCCCCCTTTTTAAAATTAAAGACCTTTAAACAACAAGCTATTACAAGGGACATCAGAAAGAAAAGGTCAGGCCCTTAGATGGTTCATAGAAAGAAGTATGAACAAGGCAGGCTGCTTTTAGATTTTTAAAATAATAACTTCTCTGCAGGGGCCTTCCTGAAATGGTGCCGGCTTCCTCCTGCCAGCTGGAGCTGCCCCAGGGAACTTTACTCCCACCCAAACAGCGGCAGGCATGGTGACAGCCAATCCTTGCCACTGATCCCAGACCAATGTCTAATCTTTGGACACCCCACCTTCTACGACTGTCTGCTGGCGCAGCCCTGCCCGCATCCACCCTGTCTAAGCATCTCTACGGCCATCTCAAAGCACCAAAACACCGTGTGCTTTTCCCAACTTCAGAATGACTTTACCTTCCGAATCATCAAAAAGACAGCAAAGGGTGTTTGGGATAGTTTTCCTGTTTAATGTTGAAACATTGGTTGTCCTCCTGTTTCCGTGAATCATGCATCGCTGGATATTTCTGAAATCTCTGAACAAGCTTCCATGGCCACCGAGGTTCAGATGTATGGGGTGACTCATGCTCGGCAGGGAGGTGTTCAATCTAGAAGAGAGCCAACTGTGTCTTTGAAGTGAAGGCCTAGGTCAATGGTTTGAGAGAGTTTAAGGAAGAAATGCAGAGAACCAAGAAAGCAAGCCTGGAGTGAGTGGAGATCCTGACCCACAGCCCCTAGCAGCAACCACACTTTTTAGTACATAGCTTAAACTACAGCATCTTAGGACTTGTGGTGTTATGAAAACAGATAATTTAGGAATTAAAACCAGTGGGGTTTAATCACTGACACCTTTTAAAACCTGGGGTGCAGACATAACAGCAGGGCACTGGTTTCCTTTAAACTAGAAATGGGAGAAATAATAGCTACTCTCCTGCCCCAGAAAAGTATTACAGGAAAGCATTGTGAATTACAGCTTATCTTCAGTGTGAGCGGGCACAGCGCTGGCATCCCTTCAGATGACATTTACTAGGGGTGTGTGTGTGTGTGTGTGTGTGTGTGTGTTGGATATTCAGGTATTCATTCTCTATATATTGGTGGACTCTCTCCCTAGAGCCTCTGAGGAGAGGCTAAGCAGTGGACAACTGACCTAATTGGGCCAATTGGGATTTCTCTCTTAAGGCTATTTTTTTTTTTTTTTGGTTGGGAAAATACAAGAATGGAAAATAGCATTTATGGTTTTTTTTCTACCAAGAGAGCCCTAAAGATATTTTTCAACAGTTTCCACAACATAAAGCCAGGAGCCCTGAAGCATCTCTAACAACGCTGAGAATAACTACTATGTTTACCACTGTTATTTTCTTCTATTTCTTCCAAAATGGCTAAAGAAAAGACCTACAGCGTCAACTAGCCTGGGCTCATGGGGACTCATAGAGACTAAACCACCAACTGAAGAGCATTTAGGAGTTGGACCTAGCCTTCTCCCTCCACATTTGTAGCAGATACACAGCTTGGTCTTCATCTGGGTCCCCTAACAACTGGAGCGGGGGCGGCGGGGAGGGGGACACTGTTTCTGACTCTTCCCTGCCTTTGGATCCCCTTCTCCTAGCTGGACTGCCTGGTGGGGCCTCAGTGGGAAGGGATGCCCTGAGTCCTGCTGAGACTTGATGTACCTTTGGTAGTACTCAAGCTGGCTTCCCATTCTCTGAAGAGAAGGAGAGGGGTTAATGAGAGGAGGGGCTTGGGATGGTAGGACTGGGAGGAGAGGAGGAGGATGCGATTGGGATGTAAAGTGAATAAATAATTAATAAATGAAAAAAAAACCCCGACTAAAGTAGTGTTCCATTCACTACTAGATCTAGATCCTAAGAAGCTCCAGTTGAGCACCCATATATTTATCCATTCCCAACCCCATTCCCACTCCCCTTTATCTGGGAGCAGAAGTCCAACACAGCAGAGCCAAACAAAGGGGAAGCCTAGAACCCCATGGCACCGCTTGGAGGGACACTATCCGTCTGACTGTGGCAAATGTAGAAATAAACTTCTGGGCCGAAAAGTCACTGAGGTTAGGAGATGTTTGTGTAGAGGCTAATAAATTCTTCCCTTAAAAAAAAAGAAAAGGTAAATTCTCTAGGGCTTCTTTTGGTTTTGATACCCTCCAATGCATTCTTTTTTTTTTCCCTTAAGTTAGCTAGAACCAGTGTTTTCAACCATAGTTTCTGATGAATTTATCACTAATAATCACTTACATACCTAGAGAAGATTGTGACCGATGGTTGTGACCAAGCAAGTACTTATATTACTTAATGTCATCAGTTTATGTCCCAATGAAGCACAGCCCCTGGAGCCCTGGTGGTGTCCCACAGACATCTTAAATTCTTCATGTCCAAAACCCAACTCATCCCTCTGCTTCTCTAACCCGCATTTCCACCCATGTCCCCTTTCTTAGTTAATGGGATGGCCCATTACCCACCTAGCTAGAAATCATTGCATCCTGTTTGACTCATCTCCCTTACTTCCTCAAGATTGATTGCTTTGGTCTCAAAACTTTGGTTAAGGTTCTCCATCTCCTATTTGGGTTTAGAATCTCGTTCTGATGAAATGAGATGAAATGAAACCATATTATTTCACTTGAGACTGCAGATGTGTGTTGTGTCAACAGAGACATGCAGTATTCCGTCACATTTAAGAAGCACAAAGTAAGCCAGGCAGAGGTGGCGCACGCCTTTAATCCCAGCACTTAGGAGGAAGAGACAGGCGGATTTCTGAGTTTGAGGCCAGCCTGGTCTACAGAGTGAGTTCCAGGACAGCTAGTGTTACACAGAGAAATCCTGTCTCGAAAAAAAAAAAAATAAACAAAAATAAAAAAATAAAAAAAGAGGCACAAAGTAAGAATGACCTAAACACTCTGCCTCTTTGCTGTTTTAAGGTATCTTTATGTTAGAACCCTCCTGATGTGGCAAATAGAAACATGGAAAGGTATTGGCCCTTGGCTATGTAGAACCCATCCTTCAATGTTATTATGAAACTCCAAGTTTTGTAAGGAATGGAAGAAAAGGACACATATAGTATCAATGTTACCACTATCATGAGGTAATGCCAGAACATACCACCAATGGGTTGGTTCTATTCTTGGCCCCGTTCGTTTTATAGCAGTATCTAGAGTAATTCATCTACTCTCACGTGATTCTGCCTGTCTATTGGTTATGATTCCTTTTGAAAAAAAAAAGATTAATTTATTTTTATTTACATGAGTACACTGTAGCTGTCTTCAGACATACCAGAAGAGGGCATCAGATCCCATTACAGATGGTTGTTAGCCACCATGTGCTTGCTTGGAATTGAACTCAGGACCTATGGAAGAGCAGTCAGGGATCTTAACCACTAAGCCATCTCTATAGCCCTTTGGTCATGATTCTTAAACCACTGTCTTCTGTCTTCACTTTCTTCTGATTTCCAGACTTACATTTGCAATTACCAGCAAGCAACTAGCCATGGACAATTTTGGGTAACACTACTCACATTACTTAATGTAACAGGTATCAAGCTATGAAAAATGTCCCAATGAAACACAGCCCCTGGAGCCCTGGTAGTGTTCCACAGACATCTTAAATTCTACATGTTCAAAACCCAACTCATCCCTCTGCTTCTCTAACCTGAATTTCCACACATGTCCCCTTTTTTAGTTAATGGGGTGGTCTGTTACCTACCTAGTTAGAAATCACTGCATCCTGTTTGACTCATCTCCCTCACTTCCTTCTATACATCTCCAAGATCGATCGCTTTGGTCTCAGAACGGTGGTTAAGGTGTCCCCATTTCCTATTCTGGTTCAGGATCTCAGCTCTCTCATCTGTGCTTCTGCAGCAGCCTTCATATCCAACCCCTGGCTCGCATTCTCCCTGCTAATGAACCACCTGCCAGGCAAGGAGTACCTTTCCAATGCCTCTTGTGCAAACCTTCACTCCAAATATTGAAAACACATCCCTTGGTCTTTAAGTCTTTCTTTTTACTAAAAGGAATCCTCTAGCCATTCCTCACGGAAAATTCGATAACCACTAATTCATGGTGTTGTAATTAGCAAACTATGAACCCTTGTAATCTTTTCAGGCCACCCCGTTCTTTGACAGAGAATCAGGTTACTTTCCTGGTCTCCCGGGGTGGGGGGGGAGAACTATTAAACAAAATAGCCTGCAGACTATAACAACCAAACAACTCTAATTTCTTTTTAATGTGACAGTATTTTTGAAAAAAAGATTATAAAGGGGTGCCAAGATAAAGACTCAGAATTTGGCACTTAGTATTTTAATGCGCTCATAGATTGCAAACAGTTCCTTTAAATAATGGTCATAAGTAGTCTTGCCCAAAATTGTCCATGGCAAATTATCCCATTCTGGATGTTTCTAATTAGCGTAGAGCAAAGCAGGTCTGTACATGTCCTGCAGGTGCATCGGTTTAGTGGTTTCGCTTTTATTTAGAGCTCTGACTGCGGTGGCCTTCGTTTGTTGTCACTTCTTCTCAGTATTGGGCCCTGCTCCTCATCGCTCCTCCCATCAATGGTGACCACTGTCATCGAGCCTTCTGTTCATTCACCAGCTACTGACCCCTTTGAGCCCCGCCAAAAAGCCTCCTCAACCTGCAGTTAGCTTGGGTTTGATCCAGAGGAAGGTGTGTTTTAGTACACCTCAGATGACAAAGCTTTCCCTCCATTCATTCCCTGCCCCCCATCTGCTGAAATGGGACCAAATTATCTAAGTGGTTTCTTACCTGGCCTTTTGCTATCCACACACAATTACTTCTTTGCAGATGGCTGCCTCGGTCCAATAGCTGTGCTCACAAATACCTAACTGCCAGCTTAAACAAACTTCTTGTTACTGCAAACTTGGCTATTAGAGTTCTAAGATTAGGCAATACACACACACACACACACACACACACACACACACATTAGATTCTGTCTGATTTAAAAAAGCCACAACAGAACTCAAGTCTTATCTCTTGGTGTTCTTGACATTGTCAATAAATCTTTTACTCCTTCAATCTCCTTTGAATAACTCATGTTCCCCCACAAACCACAGCAGTCTAGTTTCTATGTTGGCCCTAAGGATGACGCTTTAGTCGGCCTGATAACAAGGAAGACCACTATTGCCTTAGTTCAGTTTGTAGACTCTAAGACTAAGGCATGACAACTATTGCTTTGCCAAGGCACTCTTGGCTGTTCCCTCAAATCACTGTCAGCTAACTTTTAGAGGCTACAAGAAAAACAAACACAAAACCATGATGCCTTCTGAATACAGTTTAAAGGGTATAGCCTCAATTATTTTTTCCTTACAATTGATGTAAGGCTTTTCTTTGTTTTCTGTGTTGGTTTAATCTAAGTTGTTGTTTTTTTTAATCTAACCAACATTTATGAAATGCAAAATATGCAGTCAGTTTTCAAAGAGATCGTTTCCCACTAACATTCCTACAATCCACATGAGGAAAAGTGGCCAAAGCAAGGAGTTTTCAGTTATGAAACAGATAATATTTGTAAGGATTACAAGTATTTGCCTGAGAATAACTTGGACGCTTCCGGTTGAACTCAGCACACGTCTAAGTAGCTCTGCTCATTGGATGTACTTTATTACTAGACACCTTGCTCATGATTATCTTAAGTAGAGGCAATTAGTTGTTCAAGAAAATGCCAGAGGCCTTTGAAATATGGTAGAGACTAAAGAGAGATAGAGCCCATCGGTGTGTACGCATCTCAGAAGACTCCAGGGGTCTTTTCTCATAGAATTAGCTACCACGTAAAAAGGGAAATCAGGGCAAAGGCGAAAGTAGGAAAGATAGGGATACTCAGGAAACCAGAAACACTTCTCCCAGTGCTCCAAAGAGAGCCACAGCCTTTATCAAGGCATGATGAACAGAAGTACATCCCAGAAGGAGAATATTCTACAACACGCTTGTCTGCACACACAAGATAAAAATCATGTATGCAGTCTGCTAATGCATGCAGGGAGACAACGAACGGGATGCAAGCAGCCTAAGATGAAAATGCTGCCCCTGGCTTTCACTCACCCAACACCAACAGTTCCACCGAGTCTTCATTTTTGCCTTCCAGGTCGTCTGGGGTGGTGATGATACAGAAGTAGAGTCCACTGTCTCCCCACATGAGCTTTCCAATCTGAAGATCTGCATCTATTATCACAAAAAAGAAGACCCGCTCCTAAACCTCTGTCCTCTGGAAGGAAGACATTGAACCATGGGGCCTGGGACGGGGGCGCCCTTTTGGGACATCGATGGAACTCTATTTCTTTGCCCAGCTACTGATTGGAAAATATTCACTTTATTTCAAACGAAATAATACAAACTAGCATCCTTAAGGCAAGAGAATAGTTAGGGTACATCCGCAAATCGATGTAGTTCTAGCCCACTCTCGGAGTAGTTGGTGTCTCTGAACCAGGTCCACAGTGGCACTTAAGAACAGGGTAATTTCCCAAATCATTTCGGGTTCCTAGAAATAAACTGATTTCTTCAAATAACTTAGTAATCAAGTAAGCCGTGAGACTTGAGACTCACGTCACAAAAGCCATGTGACTTTTCTTATCCAAAGCTTTAGGGAGCTGGAGAGAGGGTGGAATTGTTTCCTCCTCCCGGCTCTGTAGCTTTCACAAATCCTTTCTCCTGGAAAAGAAATTTTTAGGACAGTCCACTTTTCAGGGTCAGTAAAGAGGCAGAGAGGGCAATGTCGGGTATAGAATGTCTGCCTCAAGTTCTGCTAAAACTTATTTCAAACAGTTTTGATAACCATCTCTGAGATGGAAGGCCAGGATCTGAAAGGCTCCTCAAGAGCTTATCTCTGTTTCCTACATGCTATGTTGTCCACACCCCATCCCTGTCATTCAGAGCAGAATGGCAGGGCTCTTGCTGTTCCCATCTCCCATAAAATCAGATCCTTGAGTGACTGAAAGGATAAGAGGTTGACTTTCCCCTGTGTCTGGGAAAACCCCGAACCTCCCTCCCACTTCCTAGATTCAGAACAAGGGCATCATTACCATGAACTATCGTGATCTCTCTGCCCCTGTAGAAATCTCCCAGGGTAACAGTCGAGCCCTGTTTCGAAGCTACCACTCGGACAGTCCTTCTGCTGTCTAAACAATCCAAGTAGGGGTCCCATTCTAGGTTCCTCTTGCTGAGTGCTTGAGCTCGGGGAGAAGACATGCCCAAGGATTCTCCCATGCGATCCTGGCAGTAAGATTTGAATTTCCACTGAACCACCGCAGGCTGATGGGAGGACGTGGAAAAGTGGCACCGAAGCACGGTAGGCTGGAAGAGCATGGCCACCTTCTTCTTGTCGGGCACTGTGACTTGAAGGCCTTCAACCATGGCTGCAAAACAGAAGGGACATGTCCGAGCAGGATTCATACCATGGACCCCACCTCTCGCCACACCGTACCATCTTCCCTTCTGACATCCTTGTTCTATATTTATTTGGTCCCACAGTTCCAGGTTACGGCCTATCATGATAAGGCAATAGAACAGCGGGAGCTTGAGGCAGGTAGTCACACTGAACCCGTAGTGCAGAAACAGAATTATGAATGTGCGTGCATAGCTCACATTCTTCCCTTGATACAGCCCAGGTTCCTAGCCCAGGGAAGGATTCTACCCACAATGAGCAGGTCTTCACACCTCAACCTAATCTCCACAGAATCTCCACAGGCATGCCCAGAGGCTATAACTCTGGTCATTCTGGATCTCCTCAAGTTCATAATTGAAACTAACCACCACATTCGGCAAGATATTCTAATAGCTCATCATTTAACTTCTTGCCCTCAGCTTCACCCCTCTGAAGTGACTCCATTTGACCACCAAGCTCAACAAATACCAAACAATTCAGGGTTTCTCTGAGTGACCCATGTTATTCCACATCTCTAGGTCATTTGCACATGATGACCCTTGTTTCTGGAATGCCTTGCTTCACTTCCCTGGGAAAACAGTTTTCCGTCTTTCAAAACCCAATTCTAAGGCCTCCTTTGACCAGGGGCATCCCTTCCTTCTTTGTGTTAGCAACATACCTAGTATTCTCCTGTGCACAGTTATTGTGACAATTCTGTATTTCTTTTCATGTCATTTCAGGAAATGATAATATATTGTTTGGATTATGAAGCTCACGGGCACTGAACAAATACTTGATAGAAAAACAATGAAATCAGGAAGTATGACTTCAAGACAAATCGACTTCCCTTCCAGATGGTAACCAAGCAAAGGGGGGAAAAATAACCGAGCAAAGAAGTCTCTTTATGAAAGAGAAACTTCAGCTCCAAAGCAGTAGACTAGGTTGAGCAGCTTTTAAGAGTAATTGAAAGAAGAAAAGAAACTAAAAAGAGAAGAGACGCCAGCTAAGGTCTGGTGACCAAGGAGAACAGGGGGATTTCTATGAGCAAGATACCAAGGGGAGTCTGAGAGACAAAGGCCTGTGAGAACTCGTCAGTTAGAGTCTAGAAGTTCTAAGCAATGAGAACAGAATTCCCCACATGAATGGAGAGTCTCTAGAGCTTCTAGCCTAGAGACTTCTGTTAGAAGCAAAAGCAGAAGTGTGATGAGAGGCAGAGGAAGGAACATGAAGATAGACTGGAGACCTGCTGGGCTGAATGCAAGAATTGCCATGCTGCCTTCCGGTAGCTTGGAGCCGAAGGCTTTTGCTTTGGTTTGGTTTGGTTTGTGTTTTGGGTTTTTTGTTTTGTTTTGTTTTTTGTTTTTTGTTTTTGTTTTTTTTCGTTTGTTTGTTTGTTTGTTTGTTTTGTTTTGTTTTTTGTTTTTTTGAGGCAGGGTTTCTCGGTGTAGCCCTGGCTGTCTTGGAACTCACTCTGTAGACCAGGCTGGCCTCGAACTGAGAGATCCACCTGCCTCTGGCTCCTGGGTGCTGGGATTAAAAGCATGCTCCACCCCACCCAGCATGGGGCAGCATGGACTTGAGACAGGTGAGAAAGGATGCCAACTGCTCACCCTCAAGCTCAAACACACACCTCGTAGGAACGTGCCTTTTTACCAAAGCAACCTTGACAAGGACACGGTGTACACACGTCTCCTGATTTCCAGAGCAGCACCCCTCCTCCATGAAAGGCACAGTCAAAAAAAAAAAAAAAACATGGGTCCTCATTCTTGTTGTGAGAAAATGATTCCTGTATTCCACAGAACTTGATAGTGAACACAAGAGAGTGAGTGTTTTTGGACCAGCCAAGCGCTTGGAGGCTGCCCATGAATAAGTAAAGGGATGGATGAGCAAATATAGGACTATTAGGAGGGGAGCTTCGAGGGCTGTGCAGAGGAAAGTAGTAGGTGACTCATAGATTGCATAGTATATTAAAATAGTGTTGGCACCAAACAGGAAGGGCTTGGAATATCATCTGGCAACACAGTAGTGGCAAGGCCTTAAAGTCTGGGTAGTAATCTGAGATCCATTTTTTCCACCTACCCAGTAAGTATCAATGCACTTCCCTGCCAGAAACACAACGTGAACACGCTATCTCACCGGGCTCCTTCAGGGACATAATAGAGGTTCACTGAGAGGTAGATCTCATGTGACACACACTCCCATCACCATTTTCACCTTTGTCCTCACGTCCCATTCTGAAGCTACTACATCTCAACCACCCTCTCCTACCACCAGGTTTGATAATAACCATATTCTGTAGATCAGCCCCTTCGAGGGGCAAATAATTCTGTCAGGAAGCTAACTCAATCGTAATCTCCCATCCCAAATGTTGATGTCGCCAATTCCACTCTCCCTGACTCACACGCCTGCAATAGCAAACACACATGACTTTACAGTTACTCCTTAAATTATACAGCACCAATTTTCGGCCCTGTAATCCTTCAAATCTTTACTCATAGCCCAGTTTCCCAGGTGACGTAAGTGGAACAGAGAGGTGAAATGCTTTCAATTAATAATGGCTGTGTTTGGGTAATGAAGCACAGACATTATTCCCAGGACATATTATGTACCTGACCATGCCAGTTCTCTGCCCTGTGCCCTGCAGAGGCTCTACTTGGGAAAATTTCAGTTCGCAGCCTCTCTGGGGTAAGTAAAATCATCAAGGGGAAAGAGTGCTCCATAAAAGCGTTCTTGAGGTCTCAAACGTTATTTACTCTTTTATTTTAAAGAGAGAGTCAAGTTCGTGTTTTTGTTCATCAGATAATTGCTGAGAATAACCCCATCACCAGCTCTGTGCTCTGTTAATGAGATTAGCCATTTGAAGAAGGCAAGCCATTGAACTCTCTTAATCAATTATTAATAGGGGTTAGTCAGTTCTCAGCGTCTTCCATGATAGACACACAAACTCATGCTCCAAAGAATAAGAAACACGTTCTCGGAGACATTGCCTTTTGACAGCATGATGGTTAGTTAAAGGCCTGAATTTGGAAACCAATCCTAAATTAGAATTCTGCTACATGGCCTTAGGCAAGTTACTCAACTCCCGAACTTCAGATTTCTCAGGAGTAAAACCATAATAATAGTAACAGTCTTATGGGGTTGTTTAAAGGCTAGATGGCATTTTATCCTAAATACTTATGGCAACAGCTGATACATATTAAGCATTGAAGATATGCGACCGCTGATGTTATTGCTGCAACTATCACGAAGTAGCTTAGCTTCTGTGGAGCTGTGGTCCCCAAGCTAGGCCAGGGCAGAGAGTCAGGCATGAGATGCTGGCTGTGAAAAGGGAAGAACAGAGAGAAAATGCACAAGCCAGCTAGAATATGTCAGGAGAGGCAGGGTGACAGTGTCTAGCTAGGCTTACAGATTCCCTAGCACATGTCCTTGAAGTCAAAATGGAGAGTGGATGGTATGTGCATATGCATGCACACTATAGGCACAGATGTAGGTGTAGGTGCGATGGGACCCTGGACTGAGGACAGAGCTGGGTTGGTTGAGAGGACTTGGCCAGGGATACTGAGTGTTCATTTATCAGACTTTTGAAGCCCATGCTTACTAAGATTTAAAACTAAAATGATAATCCCTGTCTCTGCTTTGTCAGTTTCCGAAAGTAAGTAGCATTCAATTTCCAAGGCTGCTCTGATCCTATTCATCAGAAAACCATCCTCACAAGTTGTGGGTCTAGAACTGCTCGTCTGGCCCTAACTCCAATGTCTAGGACGAAAGACTGGATTTCTTGTGTTCTCTTGATAGCATCTCTTGTTCTTATCCTGCGTTTGCCTCATACAGATACTGTTCCCAATTTGGTATGCTAATTTGACCCCGGGGCAGCCCCTCCTCCAAAGGGTGGGACATGTTTCCTGTATCTCCTCATGCATAGTTGAGTCACATCTGAATCCATGATGGTGCATCTACCATGTGTCCCCTTGCATGATGGAGTGAAACTCTGTGAAACTGTAAGTTGGAATAAATTTTTCTTTTCTCCATTTAAGTTGCTTCTGTTTGGAACTGTGGCCACAGTGAGGGAAACGTAATGAATGCACCCAAGGTCAGCAGTGAGGACTGGCTCACTGCCTTTGACCCCCTAACTTGGATTTTCTCTGTCCCCACTATAACCAGGTTTCTAGTTCATCCTCCCTGATAATAGTTGTATGACATTACCTCTCCTATGGCATTCTAACGAATTCTTTAAAAATCTATAAAATAGGAGCTGTTATCACACTCATTTTACATATGAAAACTGATGCTCTAAGAATATACACAGCCTGCCTAATATATCAGCATAGCAAGTGACAATCATGCTGAGCACCAGGCTGACTGGCTCCAAAGTTCTTAACCATCACTTTATATGGCTAGTGTTACCACCTGGGTGTGAGAACTGTGTCCTGAGTAACCCCCCCACACACACACACACAGACTTCTAGCCCAATCTATACTCAACATTTTTCTAGAGCATCCTTTTTTAAACCCGTTATCATCCAATCAGTTCATTTCCTTGCTTTAAAGGATGCTCATCCCTCATTCTCTCCAGGATAAGATTCCCAAATCCCAATGCCTTGGTATGATATAAGATCTTATTCATGGGTCTTGAGAGATGGCTCAACAGTTAAGAGCTCTTGCTGCTCTTTCAAAGGACTTGAGTTCAGTTCCTACTACCCACACTGGGCAGCTCACAACCACCTGTAACTCCAGCTCCAGAGGACCCAATGCACCATTTCCTCTAGGTTCACCAACATACACATGGCAGACACACAGATAAACAAATTAAGATTTAAAGACAGATCTTATTTATGATTGGCCCCACATACATTCTAGCTATGCATTTGTATCCATTGTCTGTAGGGACACATAGGGGAAAGGAGCCGGAGAGAAGCACTGAGGAGAGATGTGGCAAATACAGAAACAAGTACTGGCACACAGTGGGAAGACAGGCATTTTGAGATCAGTTGCTGGCACACAGTGGGAAGACAGGCATGCTGAGCTTGGGCACTGATTCACAGTAGGAAGTCTGATGTTCTGACTATGGGCACTGACTAGCACACAGTAGGAAAGTTAACATTCTGAGCTCAGGCACTGAGGACAACTTACTGAACATGAGTTTTGAGGTTTTCTTAATCATTTAAGAGGTGCAGAAAGAATCTGGTCCACTCTCCAAACCAAGGTAGGGAGGTATTCCAGAAAACTGAAGACAGGCAGAGGCAGAGAAAAGGGCAAATAAATAAATGAAAGGGGGCGGGGCAGTGGGTGGTACAGAGCACACCTGTAAAGATCAGATCTCCTTTTAAAAGTTAATCAACAACTGCAGGAAGCACTCTAGAGCTATCAAAGACCATGTAGTTGTCCACATCTGCAGATGGAGGAGTCACCATCTTAGACTGACTATTCTCATACATACTTTGTCTCCCTGGACTCTAGAAAACATTGACTTTGGGTATTTTAATTCTGTCAAAACCTATTCAAAACATTTCATTAAGCACTAGCAACACAAAGAGAAAGGCAAATTCCGTTATCTTGGTACATTTAATCTAAACTTGGTTTTACCCGAAGGTGCCTGAGGTTAGTTGCCAGGATTTTCTTGAGCCTGCATTCCCCAATATCCAGCCATAGAATGTAGCTGAGGTCTCAGAAAAATGTGGAGTGAATCAACAAATAAACATACACAGGAGCCTGTGAAGCTGGG
>JADRCD010224075.1:947-12898 GCA_019843815.1 Montemys delectorum | reverse complement strand
ATCCCAGGGTTCTGACATCAGTAAATACACCCATTGGCTAACCCTGGATCACCTATCTACCTGTGAATTCCAAATGCTGGGATTAAGGGCACAGCCTTCACATCTGGTTGGTAGCTCCTTTTTCTCTTTTGACAAGTTCCATTTTTTTTATTAGCATACAAAATTAACAGTTTCATTAAAAATAAAATCTGCTGTTGTTCCTCCTTCTACCCACCTCCTTCTTTCCCTTGCACCCCACAGCCTCCTTCCTTCCTTCCTTCCTTCCTTTCTTCCTTCCTTCCTTTCTTTCTTCCTCTTTTTTTAAAAGATTTATTTATTATACATAAGTACACTGTAGCTGCCTTCAGACACACCAGAAGAGGATGTCAGATCTCATTAGGGATGGTTGTGAGCCACCATGTGGTTGCTGGGATTTGAACTCAGGACCTTCAGAAGAGCAGACAGTGCTCTTACCTGCTGAGCCCTCTCTACAGCCCCATCCTTTCTTTCTCTTGCACCCCACAGCCTCCTTTCTGCCTCTTGTGCTCTGTGTCTTTGTGTTCCCAGCTTCCTCTCTGGTGTTCTCTGATCTGGTTCCTGAGCCTATACCCACTCTCACATCCACACACACATTCATATGAGCATTAAAACTTATGAGTGGCAGCTGGGTGGTGGTAGCCCACGCCTTTAATCCCAGCACTTGGGAGCCAGAGGCAGGTGGATTTCTGAGTTCGAGGCCAGCCTGGTCTAGAGAGTGAGTTCCAGGACAGCCAGGGCTACACAGAGAAACCCTGTCTCAAAAAAACCAAAAAAAAAAAGTTGTGAGTGGCATATGAGAGAGAACTTGTACTTTTTGTCTGAGACTGGATTACCTCATACTATAATCCTTTCCAAATTCATCCATTTTTCTGCAACCTCATAATTTTACTTCTTTTTTTAAGATTTATTTTATACATTTTATGTGTATGAGTACACTGTAGCTGTACAGATGGCCATGAGTCATCATGTGTGTGTTTGCTGGGAATTGAACTCAGGACCTCTGCCAGCCCAAATCTCTCCAGCCCCTCTCGCTCCAGCGTAATTCACTGTAGCTGTCTTCAGAAGCACAGAAGAGGGCATCAGATCCCATTACGGGTGGTTGTGAGTCACCATGTGGTTGCTGGGATCCGAACTCAGGACCTTCGGAAGAGCAGTCGGTGCTCTTACCCGCTGAGCCATCTCGCCAGCCCCCTCACTTCTTTTTCTTTAGGGCCGAACAACATTCCATCATGTGTAGGTACCACATTTTCATTATTCATTCCGTGTCCTGGATGTTGTGTATGGAGTAGCCATGGACATGGAAGTGTGAGCATCTCTATGGCAGAGTTTACTGGTTTGAAGGGGAACAGTCCCCATGGGCCCGTGTATTTGAAAGCTTGGTCCACAGTTAGTGGAACTGTTGGGAAGGATTTGGAGGCATGACCTTGTTGGAGGTGGCGTGTCATTGGGGTGGGCAATTTGCAGATCAGATGTAAACACTCCAGCACCATCCCTGCCTGCCTTCTGCCATAGTCCCTCCCGGGGTGATCCTGAGTTAACCCCTTTGAAACTGTAAACAAGCCCCCAATTAAATATTTTATTTTAAGAGTTGTCTTGGTCATGATGTCTCTTCACAATAGTAGAACTAAGATACAGTATATAGAGCCCTGTGGGTATATGTCAGGAGAGACCTGACTGACTCATATGGTACTTCCATTTTCTTTTGCTTTGTTTTGGTTTGGTTTGGTTTGGTTGTTTGCTGGGATTAACGGTGTGCATCAGCTGTGGTGCAAGGTCCATGTCTGATGTCTAAGACATGTCCATGCTCATTTCTTTGATGGCTGGGCTAGTTTCAATTCCCCTGGCAGTGTGCTGAGATCTCCTTCGACTTGGTCTTTGCCAGCACTTGTTATCTTTCAGATAAGAGACATGCTTCCTAGTGGAGGTACACATAAGAGTCCCAGCCCTGGGGAGGCAGAAGCAGAAGCAGCAGGACTTCAAGGTCATCCTCAGTCAATAGAGAGGCCAGCTGAGACTACATGAGACCAAGCCTAAAAGACAAAAAAAAAAAAAGAGCCACTCTCATGAAGTGAAACACTATAATTTGTTTATTGATTCCAGTTTGAACCAGTAAAAGCAAAGTGTATTTATTCTTTTACAGTTCCATATAGTGTCCAACAAGTTCCTCTGTTCATCTTTCTGTTTGCCGTGGAGGTGTTTTGTTGTTTAAAAGATTTTACTGGGCTGAAGAGATGGCTCAGTGTTAAGAGAACTGACTGCTCTTCCAGAGGTCATGAGTTCAATTCCCAGCAACCACATGGTGGCTCACAACCATCTCTAACAGAATCTACCCACTTCTGGTGTATCTGAAAACAGTTACAGTGTGCTCATATAAATAAAGTAAACATAATCTTTAAAAAAAAAAAGTTTGGTTTTTTTTTTTGTTTTTTGTTTTTTCGAGACAAGGTTTCTCTGTGTAGCCCTGGCTGTCCTGGAACTCACTCTGTAGACCAGGCTGGCCTTGAACTCAGAAATCCGCCTGCCTCTGCCTTTTACTTATGTGTATGTGTGTACTTCTATATGTGGATATATGTGTGTGTCTTTGTGTGTGTTTCTCTGTGTGCCTGTGTGTGTATGCCTGTAGAAATCACAAGAGGGTGTCAAAGGCCCAAAGATTTATTTATTGTTATGTATGTAAGTACACTGTAGCTGTCTTCAGACACATCAGAAGAGGGCATCAGCTCTCATTACAGATGATTGCTGGGATTTGAACTCAGAACCTTTGGAAGAGCAGTCAGTGCTCTTAACCTCTGAGCCATCTCACCAAACCCAGTATTTGCTTTTAATCGATAGGCTGTCTATTTCTTTTACTTCTTTTCTCTTAAATTACATTTTATTCATTTACTTATTTGGTGTGGGGGAATGGAGAGATAGAGCTAGATAGATCGGTCGATTGATCACTAGATAGCTAGAATGGGTGCAAATATGCACTAGTAGAGTCCCGAGATCAACTTTTAGAAGTCCATTCTTTTCTCCCACCATGTGGGTCCTGGTGATGACTGAACTCAGGTAGTCAGAGACATCTATCCACACCCTTAAACTTGCAATGATCTCCCCTCTCTGCTTCCTGAGTTGTGGGAGTCACCAAGTTTGGCTCATATGTCAGTTTTTATATATAGAAGTTCATATACAGGATTATGTTGGAGAACAAAAAACTTAAGACACGCAATGGAGGCATGCATGTGGTGTACACATACAGGAAAACATTCACTCATATAGAACAAATAGAAACAGGGTACAAAGACATACAGTGGAGGTGTGCAGGCATATACACTGTGCATGTAGGAAAACACCTGTGCACTGAAAAGCAAGCTTACAAATAATGAAAAGAAGCGTAGTAGAATCTTGATTTAATTTTTTTTTTGTTTTGTTTTTTGTTTTTCGAGACAGGGTTTCTCTGTGTAGCCCTGGCTGTCCTGGGCTTGCTTTGTAGACCAGGCTGGCCTCGAACTCAGAAATCCGCCTGCCTCTGCCTCCCAAGTGCTGGGATTAAAGGCATGCGCCACCACCACCTGGCTTTGATTTAATTTCTAGCTTCATGTTATCCAACAGGAACAGGAGGGTTAAAGTGGGATATTCCAGGAACTGTAGAAGCAGTGCAGAGGGTGAAAAAACATTCTACAGAGGCAGGAGGACCTGAACATGAACCCCCAGAACTCTCTGACAAGCAGGTACAGTGATATGGATCTGTAACTCCAGCACACCTATAGTGAGATGGGAGGCAGAGACAGGAGGACGCAGCACAGTGGTGAACAGAGACTGCATTTCAAAGCGGAAGGTGAAGAGGAATGCGGAGTTTGCCCTCTGACCTCACACATGCACCCACACTCACAGACACACCAAAGGAGTACACACTAAACAAACAAACTAACAACTGGAGGGACTGGAGCGATGGCTCAACAGTTAAGAGCACTGACTGTCCTTGCAGAGGACCTGCGGTCTCTTCCCAGCACCCACTCGGTGGCTCACAACAATCCCTAATTCCAGTTCCAGGGGTCCTTATACTCTCTTCTGAACTACACAGGCAACAAGCATGCACATGGTGCATACACTAACATGTAGGTAAAACATGCATACACATAAAACAAATAAATCTAAAGAAAACCAAAGAGCCTGGATTTCAGTTGCACTCCATGGAAAGCTTCCAGAGAGGAGAGCTGTGTCCCAGTCTCAGTGGAACCGATCCGTATCCTAAGAGAGTAGGCTGTGTCTCCATGGAAACAGATGGTTGCAAGAAGGATTATCTTCAGTGGCAGCCACCACATTCCCATAGCTGAATCAAATTTATCTTGACACAAAAATCTCCTGGAGCTCAGGCTGGCCTCAAGCGCCCTAAGTAACTGAGGATGACCTGGAACTACCAGTCCTCCTCCTCCTCCTCCTCCTCCTCCTCCTCCTCCTCCTCCTCCTCCTCCCACCTCCCAAGTGCTGGGTTCACAGAAGTGTGTATGTACCTCTCCTAGTTTCTGCAGTGCTGGGCATCAAACCCGGGGCCTAACGTATGCTAGGCAAGCACGCTAGCTACTCAGCCACAGCTATAGCCCTTTAAATCTGGACCAAAAAGTGTGACTGTGGTCTGACTAAGGCTCAGCCTCCCCTATATAAACTGAAACCCAGTCTGGGCCACTTGAGATGGTACACACATGGAATCCCAGTACTTTGGAGGCTGAATCCAGAGATTCTCAAGTTTGAAGAAAGCATCTGGGAAGAAACAGTTCACGGTGAGCTTGGAGATACATGTGTCAGGACGAGGAGACCGCTGGGCACTCAAGGACTGCCCGTCTGCCCCAGCACTTTCTGAGATCAGGTGCAATGGTTTTGGTAATATATTAATTTACTGTTGTCTTTAAGCGATTTGGTTATTTATTTATTTATTTATTTATTTATTTATTTATTTATTTATTGGTTTTTCAAGATAGTGTTTCTCTGTGTAGCCCTGGCTGTCCTGGAACTCACTCTGTAGACCAGGCTGGCCTCGAACTCAGAAATCCACCTGACTCTGCCTCCCAAGTGCTGGGATTAAAGGTGTGCACCACCACTGCCCAGCGCTTTGGTTTTATTTTTAATTATCTGCTTATATGTGGATATGCATGCACACAGGTATAGGAAGAAAGGACTGGATGCCCTAGAGCTGGAAATCCAGGCCCCTGTGAGCTGCCAACAAATACTTAGAACAGCTCAGCTATGTCACACCCCAGTTCTTAAGTTCTGAGACAAGATCTTACTATGTTTCAAGGCTGGCATGGGATTCACTATGGAGACCAGACTTGACACTGACCCTTCAAGTGTTGTTGGGGTGACGGGAACACATCACTAGACTTCTTGCCTGGCTCTTCTGAAGTTGATTTTGGAAAGTGTGGGCATATACTCCTGAACTCAAAGTTTTCCTTCAGGTTCCTACCTCTAGAGTTTGCCACAGCCCCTTGAACAGTGAGTTCTTCATTAAAGCCTCTAGAAGGTGTGGACTGATCAGGAAGGTCAAAGGTTACTTCTCACAGGTGAAGACAGGGGCGCTGATTAGATAGTGAAGACAAAGGGAGAAGACTTTGACTTGTAAGGGAGGGTCCCCGAGTGGAGCTTGAGGAACAAACCCTTCAAAAATACCCCCAGGCTCTTCCCCATCCTGACCATGTTGGTCACCTCATACCACCTAATAGCACCAGAGAGAGAACTGTGAACCAGGGCTATGCTGTCAGCAACCATTCTGCAGACCTGTAGATACCAGACACCACCCCCAACTCACCCCACCCAAGCTCCACCAACTTGAAGTGTTTGCTTTGACATCTGGACAGTTGGCTCCTCGACTCAAGACAGCCAAACAGGCTCAGCCCTCACATCCAGACCCTCCTCTACCCTCCCTTGGCCTCACTCACCACACTTTCAGCAAGGGTCCTGGTGGTCTGTGAAGGGAGTCTCTCTGATCTTAAGGATGTGGGACAAACCTTGGTGGAATCACAAGGACTTCTCAGGTGAACAAGGAATTAACAAACAAACAAAAGGTCATTTAAAGGAAAATGTTTGGGCTGGGGACATGGTTCCCAAGGCTGAGAGCTCCCTGAGCATGAAACTCTGGGTTTAACACCCAGCATTTGAGAGATGATGGCAGCAGGATCAGAAGTTCATAAGGAAGTTTAATGCTGGCTTGGGCGGTAAAACTCGGCCTTGCGGGGTGGTGGTGACGCACGCCTTTAATCCCAGCACTTAGGAGGCAGAGGCAGGCTGATTTCTGAGTTCCAGGCCAGCCTGGTCTACAGAGTGAGTTCCAGGACAGTCAGAGCTATACAGAGAAACCCTGTCTCAAAAAACAAACAAACAAACAAAAAGCCTCGGCCTCAAAAGACAATGCTCACAAATCCCTTCTAAGCCACAGAATGAGCAGATGTATCTGCCTCGGGTTTGGACCAAGGTTCAGGAGTGTTCACTAAAGAGAGTCCCAGACACTCCCTTGTGGTATAGATATGACTCTGCCAGGTCCTTCATCCCTGCCTGGCACCTTCACTGAAGAACTTCTCAAGAGGCAGGGACAAGCAGGCCCAGCAGCCTACCCCATCCCACACATCCTGAACACCATCTTCTGTCGTAAGCTGCCCCATCTGCAAACCCATATGGAGCTGAGATCCAGATGCCTTGGGTTCTTGCCTACTGTAGGGTCATTCACAGTGTCAACTGCTGCCAAACACCAATGACAGGCATGCTGTCCTTTCTCTAGTCTCGGCAGTCTGCAGGTGGGACAGAGTAGCAGCTGCCCAGCATCCATCTAGAGCAAGAGAAACCGAGCATGACGTCTAAAAGAACACATCAGAACATCATCAGAAAGGGAAAAATCCACTGGAGAGATAGCTCAGCAGTTAAGAGCACTGACTGCTCTTCCAGAGGTCCTGAGTTCAATTCCCAACAACATGGTGGCTCACAACCATCTGTAATTGGATCTGATGCCCTCTTATGCTCTTTCTGCTCCTTCTGTTTGTCCTACCATGGGCTAGGAGACCTGAAATCTCTGCAGATCTATATGGCTGCAGAGGACAGGGTGGGCCCTGGGTTAATGGTGGGTTGGTAGAGGTCTTCTAAATCAGACCAAGCTGAGAGTGCACACCAGAGATAAGAAAGAGAATTAAGAGAATTGCTACCTAGTTCTCAGTTATAGTTAGTATATATGTATGTACTACATATGTGAATATATATATATATGTATATATGTATGTATGTATATATATATATAGTGTGTGTATGTGTGTGTGTTTCTTCACAGCTGAAGTTGTATCTTCACCATTCACTCTTCATTCTATTATTATGTAGCTTGGTGGCCTCCCAATGTTGTACTAAAAAAAAAAAAACCTTAAAGACAGGCACCACCATGTCAGACTATCTACCTTAATGTTTGAGACAGGGTCTCTATTTGAACCTGGAGTTTTCTGATTTAGCTAGACTGGCTGGCTCGACAACAAGCCCCAGGCATCTTTTTGTCTCTACCCCAGGACTGGATGATAGCCATGGACCAGCACACCTGAATCCAAATAAAAAGGACTCAACTCCTCTCAGCTCCTTGTCTTCCTGACTCCTGAGTGCTAGGGTTACAAGCATCTGGGGATGGAACCCAGAGCCTCCAGTCACTAAGATATACCCCCAGTCCCCAGGTTGTATTTTCACAGTATCTGCCTGAGCAGTGTGAGGTGACAGCTCATTGTCCCTTATACTTAAGTGAGGCTGAGTCTCTTTCAACGGCCCATTTAAGTTCTGTCATAAAACAAACAGGATATCCAGCACTGCCAAGGCAAATCAAGAAAGGCCTTGTAGCCCTGAGGGGCTTGCAGAACGCCCCTGATGTCCTAGGTGTGTGACACTCCCCTGGAGAACTGTGGCTCCAAGAACCACCAGAGGCACTTATGCACATCCTTAACTGAATACAGTAGAAGCAGCAAGAAGTGCCATAAAGAAGAGGGCGGGTGCTCTCAACTACTGACCCATCTCTCCAGCCCCAAGTCAGTTCCGTATGAAGCTCTGCCTTCAGCATTGGGAGACCTCACACTCCTCCTCCCCTCTGCCTCTTTCCTAACGCCTCCTTTCTGCATTTCCCTAGCTATTTACTGCTAACTTGTTTCCGCAGTATAAATTTTAGGATCAGTTTGTCTCGTGCCAGCCTTGACTTCTCCACTATCCCCTCTTTAGCTGCATGTGGTAAAGACTCCAAAACCTGTCCTTTCTCTTCCAGATGACAGGACACATCGAAAGTCCAAGAGGGCATGAGAAGTCTAAACAGGTAAGCACATGCCATCCCACTGTGCAGGTCAGGGGTCCTGGGCTCCATACTCTCCTGTTCCCATTTGTGCTTTGAGACATGGTCTGTCCACATGGCCTTAGCTGGCCAGCCTGGAACTCACTATGTAGAGCAGGCTGGCCTTGAACTCATCCCTTTGCCAAGAGGTCTGATGACACACACATGGCACAGCTGTCAAAAGCCTTTCCTATTCACATCTGGGCAGCAACATTGCTCAACAGTTTTGCTGTGGTTGGGACAATCATCTTCCCTCCCCCAACCTATAGTCTGATTTTCATAAGCACACCTAGTTAGAGCCAAGAACCTTGGGAGGGAAGGGCCTTCCACACACAGAGTAAAGTTCAGCAGCCTGCTCCCAGCAGGAGCCTGACTGGCCTGACATTCTCAGCTCCTACAGGAAGGACACATCTGGGGCTCCATGAGGAGGGCAGCTCTCATCCTGGGCTCTGGGCTGCTCCTGTCAGTGGCCTTCTGGAACTCAGTCACATGGTGAGTATGCCCACTCGAGACCTGTGGGATAAGAGGCACAGCATGGTAGAGCTGGCTTCTGGTCTTCTTCCAGAATCTTGAATGATTTTCCTTCCAAGGCATCTGCAAAGATTTTGGGGTGCTTCCGGCTACTTTTGGCAGACCCAGTGGGAGAAACTGCTGTCTACATTTGAAGGCAACGAGTGGATCCTGTACATTACAGGTGAGGTTTCAGCAAGAGGGCTGTCTTCGGCTCCACATTTGTTCTTTTCCCACATCATTTTATTGTTATCATTACTATTATTGTTATTATTATATTTCCTTCTTGTGCATGTGAAGGACAGGCCTAAGCTTGCCATAGCATACCTGTGGTGGTCAGAGGACAACATGCAGAAGTTGGTTCTCTCTTTCCATCTTGTGGTCCTGGGCTATGAACTCAGGCTGCCAGGCTTGGCTGCAAGCACCTTTACCTGCTGCTCTATGCTATGGGCCCAATCTGCTTTTTTGTAGTTTTGCTTTTCTTCGAACAGGCTCTAATTATGTAGCCCTGGCTGTCCTGGAACTCAGAGATCTTCCTACCTCTGCTTCCAGAGTGTTAGGACTATAGTATGCACTACTACCTGCTTGACCTGCTGGGGATTTTGGTGTTTTGTTTTGTGGTTTTGTTTTTTTCGAGACAGGGTTTCTCTGTGTAGCCCTGGCTGCCCTGGAACTCACTCTGTAGACCAGGCTAGCCTTGAACTCAGAAATCTGCCTGCCTCTGCCTCCCAAGTGCTGGGATTAAAGGTGTGCACCACCACCACCACCACTTGGTGACCTACTGGTTTTTTAACCAAGGTTTTTATTGAATACCTGTAGCTAACTTGCCAGCTCTGTCCTGTCTCATGAAAGACTCCTCATCTTCATTTAACAGACAGTTAGGCTTCTATAAATGTTGTCTTGTATTTAAAAAAAAAATACTATTGCTGGGCAGTGGTGGTGCACACCTTTAATCCCAGCACTTGGGAGGCAGAGGCAGGCAGATTTCTGAGTTTGAGGCCAGCCTGGTCTACAAAGTGAGTTCCAGGATAGCAAGGGCTATACAGAGAAACCCTGTCTTGAAAAGCAAAAGGAAAGAAAATACTATTGGTATACTTTATGTGTATGTGTGCCTGAGTGTATGTCTGTGTATCATGTTCATACGGGAACTGCGAGGTCAGAAGAGAGTATTGGTTTCCCTGGAACTAGAGTTACAAATGGTTGTGAACCACTATATGTGGCTGGCAATCAACCCTGGTTCTCTGGAAGAACAGCCATTGGTCTTAAGCGATGAGTCTTCTATCTCTAGCCCTTGGGTTTTCTTGTGGTTTTATTTGTATTTGTATTTTTATATTTATTTCGAGGCAGGGTTTCTCTGTGTAGTCTTGGCTGTTCTGGAACTTGCTCTGTAGCCTAGGCTGACCTCAGACTCAGAGATCTGCCTTGCTCTCTCTCCCAAGTGCTGGGATTCCAGGTTTGTGGCACCACTGCCTAGATTTCCTTGTTATTTATGAAGATGTCGTGTGAGCAACTCTATGAACAAATCTATGAGCACTTCTTTCAATCTATTTTACTTCAGAGTCTGTATAATGAACTGTCCTGCAGAACAGATCTCCCAGTGGTCTTCCCACATGGCCCAAGTCCTTCCTGTGCCCCTCCTACTCCAGACACTGTGTTTGATGAGGCAGGACAGGTATAGAGGAAGGGTACAGAGACAGAGGTCAGTGAAACACTGTCCTTGGTCCTCAGAATTTTCAATCCAGTAAGAGGTCACTGTGCAGTCAGTTAACACCACTGTGTCCCTTGGATGACTGCCATAGGTCCTCCAAGGACATGAGAAGCCAGATGTGACACAGACAGCCTGGTGAATGGTGTCTTGATCAGTATTTTCTTTTCAACTGTTATTCATTATTGTGTGTGCTGGGGCTGGGGACATGCATATACCACACTGTGTGTGTGGAAGCGAGCAGACAACTCTGCAGTAAGTGCTGGCTGCACTCTTACACGGTTTGTGGGGTGGGGCTAGCTCCTCTGGCTTATTTAGCAAGACCTTTACCCACTGAGCCACCCTGCAGGCTGCATTTTCCTTCCTCTTGGCATAGGGCTTTGTGGATCCCAGGATGTCCAAGAATGGGCTGTGTGGATGAGGATGACCACTGAACATCTGCATCTCCTGCCTCTACTCAGTAGATTCTAAGATGTATTCTAGAGCATGGGCCCTGGGAAGGGATAGACAGGGTCAGGCGCTGTCAGCAGCCAAGTAGGAACACTTGTGAGGGGAAAGGGAAGTGTCACCACTACTTGTGCTGAGAGGGTACAGTGGCAACACCTGTTATCTCACCAGGAGGCTGAGGCAGGGGGATTGCTGTGAGTCTGGGGGTACTATCTAGACTGTTCAGTGAGTTTCAAACTGGCCTAGGAAAGAGTGAGACCCTATCTCAAACAAGTAAAAACTACCCAAACCTCAGGTGTGGTGGTGGTAGATACCTTTAATCCCAGGATTTGAGAGGCAGAGGCAGTGGGCAATATAGTGTGAGTTCAAAGCAGGATGACACAGTGAGACCCTGTCTCAAACACACACACACACACACACACACACACACACACACACAGTGAGTGGAAGGGTGACAGAGACAGAGACAGACAGACAAGACAGAACAAATACAGACCCTTAGTGACTTGTCCGGGTTCCATGGCTGGGACTTGAACAGTGAGTCACCAGGCAGGAGACAGATCCATGCACCTGTTCATTCCTTTCTGGTGAGCCTGAGGCTGCTCCTAGTGCCTCTGTTCTCTGCTTCAGGTGCTGTCCTCGTGCCAGGGCTGTGCTTCTGGGGCCTCAATGGCCTTCTACTGCTGGTAGACACAACAGGAAAACCCACCTTCATCTCCCGCTACCGCATCCAACTTGGCAAGAATGAGCCGGTAAGTGGCACTGCATCTCATAGTGCTAGAGACCAAGGTCAGGGAAAGCCAAAGACTTATCATTGAGGTGACTTAATGTGACCTGAATTCAGAAGTAAACAGAAGGGAGCTAGGGGTATACGTGGTTGGTAGAGAGGTTGTCTATCCCAAAAGGAGCCCAATATTCCATCTTCAAAGCACATATAAGGGTGAACAGTTATCATCCAAC
>JADRCD010224073.1:50323-62560 GCA_019843815.1 Montemys delectorum | reverse complement strand
GTGTGTGTGTGTGTGTGTGTGTGTGTGTGTGTGTGTGTGTGTGTGTGGCAGGAATCTAAAAGACAGCCTTTCTGAGACATTCATTGAGGTAACCACCACCCACTATGCCTGCTTACATACACTTAACTAAAACTTCATACATGAAGAACTCAGTGTCGCAAGCTTGCTAGCCCAGCTGCAAACAGTTTTTAGCCACATCCCCAATAGGTCTCAACTACCTGTTTTGGGAAAACCACTCGGGAAATGACTGGCCTCAGCTGGAATTGGGTTGGGGCTGTGCTGGGCCTGAAGATATGAATGGGGCTGGGGAGTGAGGCGGATGCTGATGTTGAGCTGGGGCAGGGGCTGTGTGTGTACCAGTCATGGTACTAGGCTGGGCTGAGCTGACGTTTGGCTGGGATGCACGAACATGGACAGAGACTGGGCCTGAGGATGATGTGAGACTGAGCTACGGCAAGGACTGGCTGAGCTTGGCCTGAACCAGGACTCAGCTCAGCTGAACTGGGCTCATTTCATCTCCACCTCCACTCTGGTCTTCATGTCCATGCCTGGACTTCTTTTACCCCAGCCCCTGTCTCTTGTTCAGGATATCAGAGAAAAAGGCATTAGATCACAGGGCCAGGTTTTCCCTCAAGAACCTCTACCTCAGAGTTCACCCGATTGGTCATAATATTCCGTGGGATCCCCAGAGTCATTCATTACATGATGTGCTCACTCTTTCAGCATCATAGGTTTTATAAGATAAAGTCCTGAAATGCCCTACGGAAACCGTGCAGTATCTCGGGAGCATGATGTTCTCATGGGATTGTATGCTTGCTTGTGGTGCTGCCACTCTTGTGACTCTGTAAACCCAGTGGGCAAACTAGGTACGGTGACAGCGACACAGAGGTAATAAATATACCATGACTACAAGCTAATCTACAATGACCACAGCGTAACAACTTGACTTTAAAAAAAAAAAAAAAAAAAAAAGCTTTCTTATAGTTTTTACAATTTGATTGTGACCAATTTTAGAAGACCAGCGAAGAATCTTTGAAAGCCAATGGAATTTCTCTTTCCCATGGCCCCTGTGTGCTGCAGTTTTACTAAACTTAAGGATTATTCGTTATGTATGCTTTTGCTCACAAATCTCTCACCTGCCACAGGATTTCTGATAAGACTGGATAATGTGGAATTTTATAACACACTTTGCAATACTAGAATAACATTATTTTTGACTTGTTTTCATGGCCAAGTGACCTACGTTATGAGAATCAGGGCCTTGCAGCATCCTGCAATATCCTTTTTTTTCAAGATTTATTTATTTATTTTATGTAAGTACACTGTAGCTGTCTTCAGACACCCCAGAAGAGGGCGTCGGATCTCATTATAGATGGCTGTGAGCCACCATGCGGTTGCTGGGATTTGAACTCAGGACCTTCAGACGAACAGTCAGCGCTCTTAACCACTGAGCCATCTCTCCAGCCCCTGCATCCTGAATATTCTAATGAGGGTCGTGGAAGGCCCAGTGAACAGCCTGCCCTGGCACACAGCCCCACAGGGCTTTGTTACAGTTGATTGATTGCCATCCAGAAATCCCTATCAGGACCAGCATCCACAGTAGGCACCGCCTCTCCTACCCTCCCTGGAAAGTTCTTTGGTTAGCTACCACACAGGTACTTTCCCTAGATCTCTTGTTTGTAGGTCTTTAACAAAACCATCGAAGAGGGAGGACCTCTAGATTTGTGATGTTTAACCCAGCATCACTCTGCCAAGTACAGCCTGGATCTACATGTAGTCATAAGAAGTATGTGTGCTATGGTACCTAGGGAAACGTGAGGATGTCATTGTGGTCAATGGTGGGGCCATATTTACGCACCAGTAGTTGAATGAATTTAGCCAATTAATCCAGTTGCCTTTTGTTTGCAGTTCGAGAGTTTGGAAGTCAGAACCGTGTACATGCCAAGCCCTATCCTCCATCAATGTCCACTTGCCTTCAATCCTGGTTGTTAGCTGGGGGGAGGGGACATCAGTGTGATGGGCGTGTCAACGGGCACCTAGTGGACCCTGACCTCCAGTGAGTGGGTCAAGACTAGCCTTTTCTTTCCTAGCCCAGCATTGTACCGTGGGGTGGAATGGAGACAGGCTCTCATGTAATGAGCTGGTTTATAGACCCTTACATTTCCTTCAGCTATACGTGTGTGCAAGTGTGATGTATGTTTCTGGTTCTGGTTACCATGGCAGCAGGTTGGTTGAATTGGGGTCAGTGTTGGGGCAGACCCAGCTTCCTCTTGTTGGCCAGTGCTGCCACCAAGCTACCGAATGAATGCCCTGTGCATATTTGGTCTTAGCAAGCCTTCCTTGTGAGAAAGGCTGACCAAATATGGGGCATCGGGAGCCAGTTCCTGGGGTTACACCCAGTCATGCCAGCAGGCATGGTGCTCGAGAATAAGCAGTTGAGAGCTATATCCTGACCTGCGGAGGGGAGGGAGGAAGAGACAGACAGACAGACAGACAGACAGACAGACAGACAGACAGAGACAGAGAAACAAAGAGAGACAGAAACTAAGAGACACAGCTTTCGAGAAAGACAGACAGACAGAGATAGAGAGAACACAGAGAAACAGAGAGACAGAAACTGGGCTTTCAAAACCTCAAAGCCCACCCTCCGTCCCCCAAGTCCGCACCCCAGCCCCCACTTCCCCAAATCCATGACACGTTTCCTCCAACAAAGCCACACCTCCTAATCCTTCTAATCCTATGAAAGAGTTCCAATCCCTGGTGACTAAGCATTCAAATAGATGAGCCTATGGGGATGGGGGGGGGGCATTCTTATTCAAACCACCACATTCCCCTCATCCAGGTTGTCTTGGTCAGAGGCCCCACTGCCTGGGAACGTTATAGTTTAGACTCTTCACCAGAAGCTGGCTCCCTCCCATCCCTCCCTTCTCTTAAGACTCTCATGGTGCTAGCTAAGGGCACCGCAGTGCTCCACCATGCCTTGTGTCTCCTACTTTGCACACTGGCAAGGTCTCATTCTCTCCTGTAACTCTCCAGGACCGAGGCCAGGATAGTCCAGCAGCCAAGGTCCCAACCTTGACCTTGCAGCAGCCTTGACAGCATCACTGACACTTGGCTTCCCCTATATCACAAACCCCTCCCCCGTACACACACACACAACACACATACTATTAGGCACTATTCCAGCATGTTCTCGAAGTCAGGAATTCATGGGAAGCCACAGAGAACTTGGGTTGGCACTAATGTTTCCCTGGCTGCAGCCCATATCCCAAGCATGACCTTGGGAGCAAGCAGAGCCTCTGTTCTTCACGCCTGGTGACTCCAGTTACCTCTGCCACCAGCTAGGGAGCCACTTCAAGAGGACTCATCAAAGGAGGATGGATGATACTGCATGATACAGCCAGGATCCTGCTCTGACCCTGTGCCTAAAGGCAAGACGGACGACCCACACTCTCCATCCATCCTTTGGAGTAACTTAGGGCTTCGGTGAGCAAACAACCAGAATCTCACCCTTGGGCCTCCAGGTCTCCTGCGGTTGCTGTGTATTCCCACAGAAGCAGTCCTGTAAGGACCTCAGGACGGAACCCAGCCTCCCGACTGCAGCACTGGCTCTTGACTTTGTGGTTTTACAAGGAGGTGTTACCCTAGCCTCCAGCAGCCCTCAGCCTCACCATCCTCCCTCTCTGCCCTCTGCCCCCACCAAGCCCTCAGCCCATTTGTCTGTTTTAAGCTTCTCCACTGAAGGAGGGAATAGCTCACGGTTGCTAATGAAAGTGGTCGCAATCCCCATGTATTTATCTTAGATTATGGTCGTTAGGAGCTGAAACAGCTCCAGCAGCAGTCTGTGGTCGATGTGAAAACAGGCGAGTCTCAACAACGAGCTTAAGGAAAGGTGTCAGGTATAAATCTCGTCTTTAAACACCAGGGTGCATTCCAAACTTCAGAGACACTTCTTTGAATAAAGCCCCCCCCCCTTTTTTTTTTTCAATCCCGCCTTTCTTGTCCTTGGGCCTGGAGCAGGATGAAAGTGCAGGGGTGTGTGCGTTCATTTAGTCTGATAATGAGGGTGAGGCTTGCGGGCATGGTAATTTGGCAGCTTCGGCACTTCCTGTAACTGTTTTAATTTTTTTTTTTTTTTTTTTTTTTTTTTTTTATCCAAAGGCTGCTTAAAGACAAACATTTTTGTTAAACTGCTGGTACTTCATTTTCTGCAGGAACCTTGCAATTAATCTTGTTTATATTAAAGAGGCAGGTTGCCTTTGTCAGCTTTCCTGAGCTATAATTAATGAAGATCAAAAACGTTACAAAGACATAATATTTAGCTTAATGCAGATGAGGCTGGGCAACAGCTGCATCAATTAGAGGAGTCGAGGGGAAAACAAATACCCTTTTGGAATAACTCAGATACACTAAAAAGGCAAGGAGCTTCAGGATTAGTCCCTCCCTCTGCCATCCTTCTGTAGTAGGCTGGGCGACAGAGTTTGGACATCAAATGGTTTATAACGCTCCAGCAATTACACCCCAACTGCAGTTGGAAGTACGGGAGGATTCGGCAGCTTAGCCTAAGTTTATCCAGGTGTGTGGATTGTAGATCAGAGGCTGAGGAGCCTAAGTTTTAGAGAGGGGAGCCGGAAAAGAATGGGCGGGACAGAGGAAGCCAGGGCGGTCTACTACAGAACAATCTAGCCTGCTTGGGGGAACCAAGCAAGCCAGGCCTTGCTTTATTTCTATTCCTCTGAAGACAGTCATTAGAAATGAAAACAGTGAATCAGATGAACTCAGTGGATACCTGCCTCACTCTGGTGAGTTCCTAACCCCGTGACTAAGACCTGTGGCTTTCACGGGCAAGTTCAAAGGGGTTGGCTCTGCTTTCAAACAGCGCATGCAAGGGCTTTGCCCTGTCACAGAGCTGATGGAAAACAGCCACCAAGAGGCCACCACGGAATCCCAGGGAGTTTGCATAGCTTGCAAACTCCCAAGGAACTGTAGAGAATGCTCAGTTTGTTAACAAGCTGTCCTCCTCTCTGCTGGGCCTCACAGATTTGAGATCCCAATTACAGAAGTTCAGGGTGGGGAAGAAGGAGGAAAAGGAATAAGAAGTCAAAGGTTCTTTTGTTTGTTTGTTTGTTTGTTTGTTTAGCATGTTTTGATAGCCTAGGAGATGAAGGTGGCTGGGCCCAATGAAGTAATACAGGGAAATCCTACTCAATCAAACAATTACAGAAGCATCTGGGCTCGTGTGTGGTTCTGGCTTCCCAGAACAGATAGAAATCAGAACCTGCCTATTCAGATGATGCAAATTCACTTCAGGATTTAAATGACGCCCAAGGGTGTCGTTCTTGCATCTCACATTTTAATCGCGTGCCCCTTAGCTCCATAATTCCTTCTTTCACAGGTTACAGGAAGGATCCCGTCCTACAGACGCAAAGATGTCCACTGTAACAGTGTAATAGTGAAAAGTGGAACCAATCTGCAGATCGAATACTAGAGAATGAATTGATTTGCGATTCACCAATATAGTGAAATTCTTCGTACCATTAAAAAGAATTTCATTTAATAGTAACCAAGGCTCTAACCTGTAAGTTGAGACCCCTTTGGGGGGTTGCACATCAGACATCCTGCACGTCAGATATTTACATTATGATTTATAACAGCAACAAAATTACAGTTATGAGGTGGCAGTGAAAATAGTGTTATGGTTGGGGGTCACCACCCATGAGGAACTGGATTAAAGGGTTTCAGCGTTAGGAAGGTTGAGAACCACTGCTCTAGGGAATGACAAAGCAAACCACACGCTCTGTATATAAAGCTACCTAATCTTTTTTTTCTTAAAATATGTTTGAACAAATAAAACCCTGAAACAAAATACATAATGGGGTTGCAATTTTATTTCCCTTTTAGATATTTACTTCCAGTTTTTCTAAAATCGGAAGTAAATATTATACTGTTGAGCATTTCTTGGCACTCCTATATGCCAGACACTCTGTGTTAGGCTCTAGACAGTGATGTTTGCTGATGAGATAACCACACACAGATAGGCTAGTCTTCAAGAACGCAGCTACCCAGTGAACAAAGACTACTGTTACTTGTTTTCTTGTGGCACTGAGAAGCCAAGGGTTTGAGAAACATATGCTCTATAATTGAGCTGCTGTCTTTGTGTTGGAACACTTGCTTCCAAGTTGGTAGAACTGTTTGGGAAGGATTAGGAGGTGCGGCATTGTTGGAGGAGGGTGTCAGCAGGGTGCTCTGAAAGGCCATGATTTAGGAAAGAAAATCAGTCCAATCCTGAGGACTATGGGCAGTGATTTCAACCGTCTAGCCCTGATAAAGAAAGTCAAGGCCTACAGGGTTAACAGAACCTTCTAGTAACTTAACAACTGCTGGAATACGACTCTTGCCTTTAGATTCTCTATAGTATATCATTATAATGCACAAGAAAACATTTCTGCTACATAAAGTAGAAAAAATGTGAGCCAGAAAAATAATAATTTCAAAAATAGTTGATAGACACAGTTTAAAGGGAACCCTTGTTGGAAGTAACACAGACTTGGGAGCAGCTAATCTTTAGTATGCTCGGAGATTTAAAGGAAAGTGTGAGCACAGTCAGTGAGCAGATGGAGAGCTTCAGCAAAGGAAGTGAGATTCCTTTTGAAATGAAATTCTAGAACTAAAAAGAAAAGGGCTTAACCCTGTGGAGGTTATAAAGGAGCAGTGAACCGAAGTTAGATCAAATGAATGTATCTTAAAAAAAACAAAAAACAAAAAAACAAAAAAAACAGAGGATTAATATCATTTTTATCATGCCCTTCCATGGATCAGAAACCCATTCTCCCCTGCCTTACTCACTCACTGGAGACAGAATCTATGTATTCAAGGCCATTTGCAGCTAATCCTCTAGCTCCTTCTACCTCTATCTCCTAATACCTCGTATGAGGTCCTACCTTGTTCATGTTCTAGTTTGCTTTTCTGTTGCTGTGAGGAACGCTAAGACCAAATAAAACATTGAGAAGAAAAGATTGATGTCATTTTACATTTCTAGGGAAAAATTTATCAGAGGGAAGTCAGGGCAGGAACTCATGGCAAGCCCTGAAGCAGAAGCCATGAAGAAGCACTGCTTGTGGATCGCAGCCCATGGCTTGCTCAGCCCACTTTCTTACACAGCCCAAGACCACCTCCCTGGAGGTGCCACTGTCCACAGTGGCCTGGGCCCTCTCATATTAATTATTAATCAAGGAAATGCTCCACAGAACTGCCTATGGGCCAGTGTGACAAAGGGAATTCCTCAATTAAAGACTCCCCCTTCTCTGGTGACTCTAGTTTGTGACACGTTGGCTCATGAACAAACTATCCCTAAGCACCTGTTATCTTTCTGAGTATCAAGACCATTGACACCCTCTCTTTTGCTTCCTCTCCCAGTTGAATGAATGAGAAAAACACATCAGCACCACAGGAAAGCAGCTGGCACTCCTGCTTCTCTGGGACAATGTCCTCAGTCCTCAGTCCCGCTCACTTTTCTACAGCCCAGCCTTCATCTTGGCACTCCGTTCATTCTTGGAGCACAGGAACATCCACAGAGTTAGTAAGCACACAGCTAGGCTATAACAGAGTGGTCCGTTGGCTATTTCTCTCAGTAAAGTTTCGCAAAGATCTTCACTGAATGACATAGACGTAAGATGCCCCAACCCGCGGGGTGTTCAGCAGGGACCTAGGGCAGGGGAAAGAGACTGAGGCAAGACAAGAGACACGAAGAATGAGAGCAAGACTGACGTCTGATCAAGCTCTGAAAACTTGACTTCAGGGATGGCAATGTAAGCATAAACAAGAGGAGGCTTCAAGGAGGGAGGAAGAGCCACAGGGGCTTTCCGAAGGCCAGGTGGCCATCTTCAGTCTGGAACCAGTGGTCACAGTGTCCTCCACACCCACAAATATTCTTACTGTTAGACTACACAAGTTCTCTCAGGGCTGTATGTGTAAGCTAGTAAATTTCCAGAAGGCTATGGTTAAGGCCATGGCTCCTGGCACTAAGAGGTAGTCATAGACTGGTAAAATGCCAGAGCCTCTAGATTTAGCCCAATATCCTCAGTGTACATACAGAGGAAGAACTTGAAGACCTGGGTGTCTTCAAGCGTCTTACCCATCCTGGTACAGAACTCTTCTTTAAGCCACATTGCTACCGCCCAGATGCACAAAGCCATTCAAGATCATAAGGAAACCATTCGAAGGATTTGAAACAATGACTTTCACATACACACTTAAATTTTAATGGAACTAACCCCCTCCCCCTCATCATTGCTAGTCTGCTTTGAATTCCTTTCAATCTTCTTGCAATTCACTCCCTGCTAGTACATCCCAAATGACAGACGTCCTAGCCTTAAACGATTTTAGACATAGATGCCGAGGTACCAGAGATAAGTGTCAGTTCGGCTCTTGGTAACAGTCTACTAAGTTTAGGGTCGCTCTTGACCCTCTGCTGGAGGTTGGTCATTGGAGTTAGATTCCACCAAGTTAGATAAAACGGAAGATGGTTACTAAGATGCTTCCATGCTCAGGTGCCACCAGCCTCTACGGACTCCTCAGAGTGCTGAGAAACACTTGAGTAGGTAGCTATCCGCCCGGTGAACAAACACCACAAATAGATAGCCTACAATAGGCGTGTCGCCTAGATGGCCCCAGAACACAGCATTCGTCCTACCAGATGCTCGGACGAAGAGAGGCATAAGGGAAGTGAAGGCTGAGTTACCAGCAGGCAGCTCCCCCCCCCCTCAACCCCTGAAGACACACTCCCCACTTGCATCAGCCACAGGCAATTCCTGCTCGTGCAGGGGTGTAAAGGTGGAAGGAAGCTCCAGAGGGACTCCATTTGCTGAGACTACAATACAGCCTTACTTCCCACCTCCCTGCCCCCTAGCTTTCCCTGAGCTTTCATCTCCAGCACCAGGGTTCATGTCACTAGATGGGGAACTCCATCTATGAAGTGGAATGGAGGACCCAGGTGGGGCTGGGAGCAGTGCCCGCAGAACTGAGAGTTTGAGGAACAGATGGAGTTTTGAGTGAGTGTGTATTGTTGACACGATCATGGGGATGTCAAGGACCCTAAAGCGTCAAACTCATGGGAATGGCAAGTCCTTCCCCTGGTCAGGTATGAATGTAAACGGTGTGTGCAGAAAGCATCATCCAGAGATTCCTCCTCTTGAATGACTGTAGCCTGAGACTGCCCTTACAGGGACCCCGTATGAGATGAGCTAACCCATGTCCTCCTTTGACTGATTATAATAAACCCACCTTCTTGTTCAGCTGTGTATACTAAAGCCCTGCATTTCTGGGTTGCTGGTGCATCTCCATCAGAGTGCATGGCCTACCACTCCCAGCTTTTCCTGCACACAAGCTTGTCATCTCTTCATCCCCCACCTCCCCATCTCATTGATTCCAAAGCCATTGTCCTAGTTAGGGTTCTTGCTGTGATGAAACTCCATAACCAAAAGCAAGTGAAAGAGGAAAGGGTTTATTCAGCTGACACTTCCACATCATAGTCTATCATCTAAGGAAGTGAGAACAGGAATTCACACAGGGCAGGAACCTAGAGGCAGGAGCTGATGCAGAGGATATGGAGGAGTGCTGCTTACTGGCTTTTTTCTTTTTTCTTTTGGTTTTCTGAGACAGGGTTTCTCTGTGTAGCCTTGGCTGTCCTGGAACTCACTCTGTAGACCAGGCTGGCCTGGAACTCAGAAATCCGCCTGCCTCTGCCTCCCAAGTGCTGGGATTAAAAGCATGCGCTACCACTGCCCGGCTTGCTTACTGGCTTTTTCCCCATAACTTGCTCAGCCTGCTTTCTTATAGAACTCGGGACCACCAGCCCAGGGGTGGCCCCACCCACAATAGGCTGGGCCCTCCCCCCATCAATCACTAATTTAAAAAATACACTCTAGACTTGCCTACAGACCAATCTGACTGAGGCATTTTCTCAGTTGAGACTCCATCTTTCCAAATGGTTCTAGCTTGTGTCAAAAAGACATAAAACTAGGCCGGCGCCATCCTGTACTTCTTGGTCAGAGAAGATAGCAAATGGTCAATGTTACATACACAGGACAGACTCGGTGCCTCTGTGGCCTGAGGGCAAAACCATGCCCTGCCTCCTGTCTCAGCCACATGGCAGGAGCAGGAAGAATTGAACAGTGTTTGTGATTCCTGAATTAATCTGACCCTACTCCTACACACTACTATTCATATGTTTGGTCCTTGTAAGAAATAATGATGCTCCCTGTCCTACACTAAGGTCCCATTGAAACATCCTAATTCAAAAACCACTCTCAGGACACCCGGTGTACCCAGTGTTGGAGCTTGGCCTATTGTGCCTTGCTCATACTCAAGACACTTACACTGGCCTGCAACTGGGTAAGGTTACCTACCACAAGGCCTGCTTTGTGTGGGTAAGAACTCACCATTGGGTATGATTAATGGTCATTAAGGTGTGGCTGCTACAAACCTTACTATTGTTCTGTCTTAAAGCTGTAAGTTGGGGGCTGTTGCACATGTAGAAAAAAATATGTTTTAGAGGGCTGCGGATTTCTCTGCTGTAAAAGTTCAGATGTGTCCCTACGTGTTGCAGCCATTTCCTGAGGGCAGACATTTTCCAAGTGTCCTCGCTCCAGCATCACAGCTGGCAGAAACTAATGTTTGCACAATGACTGCCTGGTAGGCTCTGGTGCCACAGCCTGTCTCCACAGTCAGGAGATATAAGGCCTTCTAACCAGACACTGCTTGCTTCATAACTCTCACAAAATGAGGGTGCTGGCCATGGGGAGCTCATGAGACATTGAGCCGGAAGGGACATGGCGGTCAGCTGCCCATGACATCTGCCACTGAACACCATGACAATCTGGGCACTGATAAGTCATGATCTTTGCATATTCGTGAGGTTTGGGAGAAATGAGATCATCCATTTTCCATGCTATCTAATGGGCTGAAGCGGCTCTTTGGCCTAGGCAGTACTGGCTCCTGCTGTCCCAAACCTCACTTCCAAGCTCAAGTGACCCATCTAATGGGCAAAAGAAGGAATCCCTGGGCAATTTCTAAGTTTTAAAAAAGGTTTTTCATGACTTTACACACAAATCATGCTTCGGTTTGGACACTGGTTGGCATCTGGAGATCATGGCCCACAGCAATCAGAGAGGTACAGGCAAGGCCATGTGGACCAGCTGGCCCAGGCCCTGCCAACATAGCCATACAACGAGCACAGGTTAGACAGCCCACATTCTACCACTGATTGAGAACAAAAACTGTCACAATATCTATCTATCTCAGTATCTATCTATCTATCTATCTATCTATCTATCTATCTATCTATCTCTATGAATAATATTCCTTTCTTCTTAAAAATAATTACTTTGTTGCTTTTATTAAAAATAGTCTCTGCTAAAAAGTTTATCAAAACAGGGTAATAAAATAAGAAGAAAGCAAGGGGGGGGCAATTCCAAATCTCCCACCCAGAAATAACTATTATTATTAACTTGCAGTAGACACACAGGAATGGTTGTATATGTGAGCAAAGTCCTTGGAGTTTTTCCATGAAAGAGTTCTGTTACTTCTTCAAGGAACGCAGCATCCTGAAAGAAATGACAAGCACTCCGGCCTTAAAGCTGTTCTCTTCGTAGAATAGTAACTGCCAAAGCCACCTCTCTTGTGCGGTTAAGAATGCAAGGCAGAGGCTGTGCTCCGTGGCAAACACGGATGGCTCAGGACAGATCCATGGGCTTCCCAGAGCCCCTGCTTCGGGCAGGACCTGGGCTGATGTAGACATGCTCAGGTGTCTGTTGTCCCAGGTGTGTCACCATCCCAAAGAACAGCCCAGACTGCAGGTGCTAGCAGGAATCTGGGTGATTCCGAGGAGCCTCTCTCTGTGAAGCCGGGGAGGCTGGGAGTGCCAGGTGGTGCTGCCAGGATGCACTCTGAGCACATCTTACCTGGAATGGAGGGCTGCCAGGAGGAGGGCTGTGTGTCCTCAAAGGCACGGAGCACTTGGCAGCACTTGGCGGCTCTCCCAGAGGGCTGATTCCTCGTGCTTGAGGATTAGCGCGCCCAGCAGCGAGGCAGAGAGATGTGCAGTGTGATGGGTTGGGAATCTCTAGTTTGGTTGAATTCTCTTTTACTTCTGGCAGTGTCAGAAGGAAGCATAGGACAGAGCAGTTTCTTCCTTCCTTCCTTCCTTCCTTCCTTCCTTCCTTCCTTCCTTCCTTCCTT
>JADRCD010224073.1:18781-50313 GCA_019843815.1 Montemys delectorum | reverse complement strand
CTTCCTTCCTTCCTTCCTTCCTTCCTTCCTTCCTTCCTTCCTTCCTTTCTTTTTTTAAGATTTATTTATTTTGTGCATGTGGTGAGTACACTGTCGTCTTCAGACACACCAGAAGAGGGCATCGGATCCCATTGCAGATGGTTGTGAGCCACCATGTGGTTGCTAGGAATTGAATTCAGGACCTCTGGAAGAACAGACAGTGCTCTTAGCTGCTGAGCTATCTCTCCAGTCCCCGACAGAGCAGTTCTTACAGCATAGGACCTGCCCCAGGCATAGATGCTTCTGCTTTCTGTTCCCTTAGAAGTAGCCAACATGTGTCTTTAAACCATGAAGCACATGACAGGGCTCCCTTCCCTATATTCCACTGTATGCACAGAGCACATTTTCTCAATCCATTTGGGACCCATCCATGATCTTTGAAACAAATATGTCTGTCTCAACTTTTTTTTTTTCTTTTAAGCTGTATTATTTTCCAATCATTTTCCCCAGAATTCTAGGTGGCTTCATGGCGTCAACCTTTCACCTGGCTCTTGTGAGCTTCCCATAGCAACTCTTCCCAGGATTCTAACATTAGCATGTTTCAGGCTTTTAAACTTTAATTTTATTGTCGTACCAGTAGAGTTGAGTTCTAAGTATGTTGGCGTCACTGGAGGGCTCTTGGTGTGATAATCAATAAACCATGGTGTCCCAAACATGACAGCATTGAAACGCATGTGGAACACCTAATAAACAGTCCTTTATGCATAGCTTGCCACATTCTTTGGTAGAGCACCCACTAGCCTCTCCCACGGCCTCTGGAGGAGGGCTCAGCCCCATAGTGTGCTTGGGATAGTCCTTCGTCTCCAGATAAGATCCCACCCCGTGCCATCAGAAGGTGAAGTGTCCATGCAAGTAGGCAATGCTACATGCATACAGTCACAATTCCCTATGATTAGAGACTCCAGGTTGCACTAATGAAATCAGATTTCCTTCAGTCACCAAACCAGTGTAACGGGATAACCAGGGAGCCACGTCACTTTCGTCGCACGACTGCCCAACTTCAGTTAAGCTCAGTTGCTAAGGGTCCCCCCCCCCCCGCCCCCCGAGGCTGTCATCCACATAGGCAGCAGTGGAGATCTCACGGTAAGCCTGGGCAGGCTCTACAGTCAGTAGCTGCCTCTGCCCTTGTGCTGACTCAGTGACATCCAGAGCATCTGGATCTGGCTCGGCGGCCCGGCTCTTTTCTCTGTGTGATGGGAACGACAGGCCATCTCTCCAAACCCTGAACCTAAGGCTGCTCACAGCTCTGGGCTGATGGCCTTTCTGCCCCTAACACTGCAAGGCTAAGCAGATTAAGCAGGGAAATCCTGTCTACCGTGGGCATGAGTGTCCCAGGCCCTTCCTAAAGTAGGAAAGGTCCTATCATCCCTTGACCCACTGACATATGAATAGCATTCCCATTAGGTTTGGGACAACAGAGGCAGTTCCCACGGACACACGCAGTCGACCTATTTTGACTTTTGGAAGAAAACACCACTTCTCTGATTCCATGTACGCACTGCTGTTCCGTCTTCTAAAGTCCCTCACCTTAAAATCTTTCCTCTTTTAACCCCACTTGAAAGGTCACTAAGGCACAGGGAGCAGACATGACTCCCACAAGTCACCACTTTCAGCTGTCTCTTGTCCATCTTGACCCAAGCCAGTAGCATCCCTAAGGCTGCTGACTGGAGCTGTCTCTCCGGAGCTGTAGATGGCAGCCCACAGCCCAGACAGACCCAGGCGAACACTTGTGCTCTTGTTATTCAACACACCAGGTCAATGAAAAAAAAACACTACAATCAAGTTCTAGCTGGCACATAGCAATTATACAGATTTGTGGAGTGCAGGATGGTATTTAAGTGTGTGTGTGATAGATCGGGATGATTGGCATGTCCGCCAAGTTCGTCATTTATCATTTCTTTGTATTGGGAACATTTAACTACTAGCTCTCTTTATGCTTGACTAATTGGTCATCAGCCATAGCTACACTAGAATCTCTCCCTCCTGTCCCATGACTGCATTCAAGGCCAGTTTTGGCTCTGAAATTTTTGTGCAGAAGTTAAGGTGGCATTGGAGGCAAGTTTACCCAAACCTGTGTGACTATCAGAACCAGTTCCAAGATCTTCCAGGTTAGTTACCAGCAAGGACAATCCTATTTGTCTTTTTAAAATCAGCGCCTGGGCTATAACCAGTGCCTGGTACATACTGGGTACTCTCCCCTGAGCTCCAGCCCCCCAGCCCCAACTTCTTCCGCTCTTTTTCTAAAAAGTGCATTTAATACTACAACAATGACTTCAGCTGCTCCACCTTGAAGACTGGCCTAGGGTGGGAAAGAGGATCGAGGGTAATTTGCATTACAATCTCCCTCTGTTCATTAGAGCTTTAGCCGGGTGAAGAACGAGTGGAGCCAAGAGCAGGTTTCAGCCCCAACTTCATTGACTGCCGAGCTCTGGAGGATGTGAGCAGTCCCCCTGTCTTGTGCTCCATCCTGCAGAGGCCCTGGGGATAAAAAAACCGATCAATCTCAGGGGTCCGGGCTGAGCTTGCAAGGTATCATGGCCTCCCCAGGTCCTTCCTGTTTCTGTACTGGCAAAGAGCACGCTCTTTCAAACCGGTGGAACGAGACTCTGATTTTGACAGGAAGGGATCCAAATCTTCAAGTTCCTTGCTTCATGTTGGGACTCGAATTTAAGACAGAAAACAAAGTGCTCTCTGGAGGACGACACAGAGTGCTATTTATAGTCTGCCCCATTGGGGTCAGCGGGTGAAGCAGCACCTGTGCTGGGTTATTTCTGTCAGTGGGGGCAGAAGGGGGTGGCTTAGCCCCAGAATTAGGGGGGCATCTACTTATGAAATACAAACAAACCAAATCCTGTCCACTCAAATTTAGAGAGCCTGGGGCCTGGGTGGCTTTTTGTGACTGCTATGGGGTAATCTTAACACATTATCCCTCTCGATTCCTGGAGTGTGAACCCTTCGTGGGAAGAGTGGTTGCTATGATTGTACCAGGAAGTTAGACTGGCTGATATCGAAAGAGTCGAGAAGAAAGCAGGAATGTACCGGAAGTGAAAAGTTTCAGAAATCTTCACAGGTCACGGCGTGGGTTGGGACGTGAAGGAAGAGCCCAGCCTCTCAGCCTCACTCACAACATGAGCACCAAAGCCACCACTGGCATTTCCTAGGGAAGGTGAGAGTTGGCACATTGATCCTTGTGCTTTCCATGGTTTTCACAAGGTTGCAGAAGATGGGGATGTGATGAGGACAAGCACACAGCAACCCTGAGCCCGCCCCTTTCTAACTTGAGCCTCTAGCCCTCCAGAGCCCAGCTGACTTAGCCTGGCTCTCTGGTTCTGGGACTTCTCTTCCAAAGCTCTGGAAAATGAGACACAGCAAGCAGCTCTCGGCTTGTGTCTCAACAGTCCCCACTGTATGTGAGACCCGCAGGGCACCTTGGCTTCCCAAAGCATTCCTGATGATGTATTTGCAGAGAGTGATCTCCCTGCCTCTGCTCTTCCATAGACTCTACGGGGCGAGTCAGGAGTGGCAAGTGCTGGATGGTAGAAAGAGAGGTCTGTAGGTGACAGAGCATCCGCCAATGACAGGGCCTGAGTGCTCCATATCACACGGATGCCTGAGGGTGTCAAAGGAAGTTCTCTCTGGCCGCTGCAGTCCCTTCTGTGGACACATCTCTGGTGTAGCAGCTTAGCCTAACCCCCTACCCACTAAGTGACTTAGTGAGTGACTGGGCGTCTTTGGATGCCCAATTTATTCCCTAAGCCAGAGGACGCTATCAGGCCCATGATCCCAGCACACAGGCTCAAAGGCCACACGCAAGCTGAGTACATGCATAAAAAAAAAAAAAAATCCAGCAGGTCACAATAGCTAATGGGCAATTGTTTTCAACACTTCCTTCTGAGGTCATTAGCAGTGATGGCATTATGACGCTTTAAACCATGGGTTCTCAACCTCCCTAACACCTCGACCCTTTCATTCAGCTCCCTATGTTGTGGATGCCCCCCAACCATAAAGTTACTTCACTGCTACTCCTTAACTGTAATTTTGCTGCTGTTGTGCATTGTAATATAAATTACCTGACATTTGGGATATCTGATACGTGGCCCACAATGGGGCAGTGAGTAACCACGGCTTTAAACTGGGCAGGCTCCCGTCTGCCACACGCACGGCTGGCTGGGTGGAGCCTATGCATTCTGGCTGGGAGGAGCCTATGCATTTCATTCCCGACTCTTGTGAATTTGTATATTTGTCTCCCTGGCCCGTGAGACAAGACAGCCACTGGTCCTTCGGAGACTTTGTGAAAGCAGTTTGGAAACCTGGTGTCTCCCAACTTACCTGTGGACTGGAAGGAAGGCTGCAACTTGTGTGTTTTGTGTCCTGGGAGAGTCCAAAAGGACATAGGTGAAAGCTCCAGGGCTCACCTTTTGAAACCTGCTGCCTACGTCAAGCAGGTGGCACGAGACCCAGGAAACAACCAGAAACCATTTTAAAACAAAACAAAACAAAACAAAACAAAACAACGTAAGCTTAGCAAAAAGAAACCAAATAGGCAAAATGAAAAGCTGCTCTTGGGCTGGCGAGATGGCTCAGCGGGTAAGAGTACTGACTGCTCTTCCGAAGGTCCTGAGTTCGGATCCCAGCAACCACATGGTGGCTCACAACCACCCATACTGAGATCAGACGCCCTCTTCTGGTGCGTCTGAAGACAGCTACAGTGAATTACGCAGGAGCGAGTGGGCCAGAGTGAGCAGGCAGGAGCTCAATTTCCAGCAGCCACAAAGATGGCTCATGGCCATCTGTATAGCTACAATGTAATCATACACATAAAATAAATAAATAAATCTTAAAAAAAAAAAAAAAGCTGCTCTCATTCATTAAGATGACTCGGAGTGTGGTGAGGACCACCTGCGACCGCTGCACTTGGGAAGCAGAGTCAGGGGATTGCAATTCCAGCCTGTTTCCATTTGTAATGACAAACACTGATTCTCAAGAGCTAGGGTAGGGCAGGAGGCAGGAGATGACAGAGAGAAGGGACGGCGGGTGCTTTGTCCAGGACTATGAAATGACCAGCATTGCTGCCTGGATACAGAAATCGTGTGGTTTTATTATGAGTGACTCCTAAAAACAAATGAGCATTTAAGACTAATGGAGTCAGCAGCATGAATATAAAAACACAAGCCATTCGTAAGCACAGTGAGATGCTGAGCCCTGTGGGCTCCGAGAACAGCTACCGCCATGGCACAGTCGTTCTCCTTAACGGCCGTGCTGGCCCTGATCCCAGCCCTTTCTTGGCTGGTCTGTCAAAGTGTGGGATGGCATCTGGCTCTGTGATAAACGAAGTTGACATTAGACCTTGGTGCTGCTGACCAGTATCGATGCTGATGGGTGTTCTTGGGTCTCATGTAAGGCTCCGACATTCCCACTGCTGCATTGACCAGGGCACTCAAGAGCACCACAGTGTCCTGTCTACAGTCCTGCTCCCCTGGTGACTTCAGAGGGCAATGAGGAGGACAGGGATGTGGGATGCACTGGGGGCGGTTACGCTGATGATGTGTATACCTCGCCCGGCGCTCACTCTGCACATCCCCGGTCTGCCTTCACCTTCAAACTGCCCTGTCCCATGGGGAAGCAGACTAATTTACCCATTGGACAGTCTTAGGGCCAAGAGCCCTCTGAGATGCCTTAACGTCACAGGCCATCGCAGCTCTGCCCACGATGCCCACTGTCAGGTTCAGGTCTTATTTGTCCGCCATGCTTTTCGACTGTGGTCATATGCCTACCAAGCTGAGGGGGCAGGCAGGCCTTCTCTCCCCACAACATGACTAATAGCAGCTTCCTGCTCCCTAGTAGAGCCCTCTGAGAGGGATAGCCGGTGTCGTGGGGACAGGGCAGGCTGAGCACATGGCTTTCCAAATATCTGAAGCCTGAGAGAGCAAAGAAATGAGGGAAGAACTGAGGGAGACTCGGCACGGTGTTTGCAAAGCATAAAACAAGATGCCCTAGATTTTCTGGGAACATGGTTAGGAAATTTAATGTATCTTGCTGCCAAGAGAGAAAAACGGAGTGGCTGGCCTTAGAGAGGACATGCTAGGACTTCCCACTGGTGAATGGGACATACCAGCTGTGGTCTACACTGTTCTTCATTGTCCTCTACTTTTCCACTGTGACTCAGCTAATGCCTAACCATTCTCCTTTCAAAGGCTCAAAGGCTCTGGAACAGTCCTCCTGACCTCCTAAATGTGTCAGCCCCCTCATATCCCCGCAACTCACTAAATCCATCACTGATTCCCCTCAGAATTTATATCTCTGACTTCTGTTGGCTTTTTTTTTTTTTTTTTTTTTTTTTTTTTGGTTTCCACAAAAATGTGAAAGGCTCCCAGGACAAGGACAGGGTTAACTTGTTTGTTCAATATGTCTAGAATAGGTATGTCATCGCTTTGTGACGGACAAATGGGCTGGCGGATAGGCAGACCGTGAGAGAGAAGTTCTGTGTGCCCACACACAGAAAGAGAGAGGAAAGGGAGGGAGGGGGAAAGAAGGCAGAGAGGGAGGGAGGGAGGGAAGGCGGTACAGAGAGAGGGAGGGAGGGAGAGGAGAAGGGAGGGAGGAGGAGAGCAAGAGGGGATGGCTGGTCATGTAACAACATTAAAGTACAACAGCAAACTGCATCTACAGCAGTTTTTCTGTGAGACGAGAATGGAGCTGAGTAATTCCTGTGGCTTGGTGGCATCACAACCATGAGAACCTCATAGCAGAACACATTCCTCTTGTGTTTGTGGTGACGGCGGTATACATAAATTTGCCGTGGTGCCAACCGTGTACGAGAAAACGCGCAGTAAAATCAATCTATGGCACTTGACATTTGCTGATGATAATGAGCTACTGTGTTACGTACCTGCTTATTACATTAACTTTTAATTGTTGCTTTAGAGTTCACTCCACCCCTTTACTTGTCCTTTAACAAGTTAAGGGCTCGAGAGATGGCTCTGCTTTTAGGAGTGTCTACTGCTCTTGCAGAGGGCCCAAGTTCAGTTCCCAGCATCCATGCCTGGAGGCTTGTAACTGCCTGTCACTCTGGTTCCTGGAGAATCTGATATCCTTTACAACATCTGTAAACATCCATACTCATTTGTGAGCGTGCTTTGGCCCCCCTCCCCCCACACACTATTAAATAAGACAAGTATTTACATCAAAGCAGTGCAGTTGACTGTGAAGCACTGTCTTGCGTTCCACTGACATCAGGCTTGAACACCCCACGTTCACTGTGCCCCTTCACAACACAGTTTTGTGTGTCCCCAGTTACTCCCTTTATTCACCGTGGCCCCAGGAGCAGTACGCTGCACCACACATACCAACAGCCTGCTGTGTGCTAGGCCACACCATTCCGGTTCGGGCAAGAGCAGCCTGTGACCCCGCCCCCATCAGGACATCTGTGTACATGTCCTCGTGGGTTCCCAAGTCCAAGTGTCCCCTGAGAGAACACACAGACTTGCCCTGTGGCACTTGAGATGCAGCAGAAGCTGGATGACCTTTCACAGCTCTGAGATTATCAGTGGTGCCCAGATCTCCACCCCCATAGGAGGCGGTTTGGATTTCTTAGCTCTTCCGCGCGTTCTTAGCGCTCAGTGCTCAAGCATTCTACCTCAGCTTCATTCGCTGTCTCTCTAGGACTCTGCTTGGTGAGACTGCCAGGTTATTTTTTCCACTCTGGCCTGTCCTCCTAGTGGCGTGGCCATGAGAGTCCTTTCAACAGAACCCTGGGTCACATCACATGTCATGGGGCCTAGGAAACAGAAGAAGTGGAGGCTCCCAGTTCAAAACAATCATTGAAGACCTGTGCCAGAGGTACACTGTCACACAAGAGCCATATGAAACCCTTTTCCCCGAGGGTCCAGGAGAGGAAATGAAGCAGGTTTTCCAAACACAAGAAGGGGAGGATGAATACCATCCCTGCACCACTGAGCAATAATTAGTACTCCCCCGTGTCATCAATCATCAACGGGAAGTGCTTTGAGTTACTGTGATGATGCTTCTTGGAGGGGGGGGGGGGGGTTTAGAATCTATCTTTGTTAGAGAGAACTGGGGGCTGTTGGGAGATCAGAGAATCGTAAAGCATGGTGGGGGGAGGGGGGAGAGGCCACCAGCAGCCTCCCCTCAGGCTCCTCCTGCAGGAGAGAGCTTGGGAGGTGGAGGAAGGTGGAAGGATGGGAGGAAGGGAGGCTGGAGGGAGAGGACCCGGCCCTGCAAGTTGCCTCCCACACACTGCTGGCTGCCAGCACCTGGCCCTCGCTCCACAGAGGAGTAGGGTGAGCCCACTGCAGGCCTCATCTCTTTCCTATCAGACATGGCCCCATCAGACATGACGAGTGCAGAAATGGCCAGACCTCTGCTCCTGGTCACTGTAACGTTTTGAGGAAAAACAAAAACAAAAACAAAAACAAAAACAAACAAAAAAAAAAAACACCTAATGCAGATACTCAAGTGGGTAGAGCAGGAAAAGATGATAGACAGAGGCAACCTTGGCCCACACACGTAGAAAAATGACTGCTGGTTTGCCCATCCTGCAGGGCTACATTGTCTCAGTTGATAGATGTGGGATAGGATGGACCCAAGGTGGTTACCTTCTTCATAATAAACCCATAGGTAGCCCCTCCTCATTCAAGGGGGGTCCAGCCGGCTAGAAGAACATGGAGCCACAGAGACTGGGCTGTTTGGGTAGCTGTGGGTAGCAGAGAGTATAGCCACCCCAGAGAACAAAGGCAAGCTGCCCAGTCAAGACGCACGGTCTAAGACGCAAACTTGGGACGATCCTAAATGATTTACTGCTTGGTGCATTTCTTTTTAAGCAGGAACCCCTATCTTTCTCTGTCCCCAGGGTCTATAAGATAGCTGCATGCACAATTTTATAGCGGCTGTACAGAAGCATGGGAGCGTGCATGCATGGATGGATAAACAAAATTAAGGATACTGCAGAACATAGGTGAGAGATACTGTTGGCCAGCAGACCTAAGCAGAGAGAGACCTAGCTAAGTCTTTCTTTCTGTGTTCCTCGGACTTAAGTTCCTCCTCCCACTCCACACTGTGCTCCTGGCGAGACCACTGAGACAATGCTTCACACCCCTCCGTGTGCTCAGAAGTAACAGACGCAGTGGTAATGCAGATCCCCAAACAGCTGGCTTGGGTAGGGCCCGGACTACATCTCTTAGGAGATGCTGATGATGCGGGGCAGATGTGTGTCTATGTTGGGTCACACTGTGACATCTATTTCCTCCCTGGGTTTCCTCCTGTTATATTACAGCAGAAAAATCATCTTGTCCCCTTGCTCTGTCACAAGGTGTGATGATGGGTGCGCTGACACAAGCTAGAGCTATCTGAGAAGAGGGACTCACCTCCATAAGGTTCGAGAATGCCTCCATAAGATTAGTCTGTCAGCAAGATAGTGGAGTATTGTCTCGATTAATGGTGAATGTGGAATCATTAATAACAGATGTGGAAGGGCTCATCCCACTTCCCAGCGTGATGCCACTTATGAGCTGGTGGTCCTGGGTCCTGCTCAGAAAACAGGCTGAGCAAGCCATGAGGAGCAAGCCAGTAAGCAGCACCCTTCCATGGCCTCTGCATCAGCTCCAGATTCGGGTCCCCCTGCTGGCTTCCTGCCCTGCCTTGCCTCAGTGACGGAGTGTGACATGAGGAGTGTAAGGTGAAATAAACCCTTCCTCTTCATGATGCTGCTGATCCCGGTGTTTGATTACAGCAATAGAAAGCTAAGACAATGGGTAATCTTGGTTGTCAACCTGGCGGGGTTGAGAAGCACCCAGGAGGTTAGTGAAGCTTACCTCTGGCAATGTTGCAGGCCATCCCCAGAAAAACCTTAACTACAGAAGAGACATCCTCTGCCTGTGGGCAGTATCACCCCATAGGCTAGGGGTAGGATAAAAGGGAAGAAAGACAAAGCCAACCAATGCAGGCCCTCGTTCTCACAGAGCTGTGGCGTCCAGCCACAGTCCTCTTGCCTGGATGGACAGAACACTCAAAAATCAGAAGCCAAAATAAACGTTTCCTCCTGGAAATGGTTTCTTTTGTTTGGTTGGTTGGTTGGATGGTTGGTTTTTCTTTTTTTTTTTTTTTTTTTTTTTTTTTTGAGACAGGATTTCTCTGTGTAGCCCTGGCTGTCCTCGACCTCACTCTGTAGACCAGGCTGGCCTCGAACTCAGAAATCCACCTGCCTCGGCCTCCCAAGTGCTGGGATTAAAGGCGTGCGCCACCACCGCCCGGCGGATGGTTGGTTTTTCAAGATAGGGTTTCTCTGTGTAGCCCTGGCTGTCCTGGAACTCACTCTGTAGACCAGGCTGGCCTTGAACTCAGAAATCTGCCTGCCTCTGCCTCTCAAGTGATGGGAGCACCACTGCCTGGCTCTGGAAATGGTTTCTGTAGGGTGACTCTTCACAGTCAAGTCGAAGTACCTGGCACACGCGCTGTTTACAAGCTCACTGCAACCTCCTACCTTTATCTAACTGACACCTGGCTTTCCGGCCAGTGGCTCCTAAGAGACCCACACCCCCTGACTTTTCACACTGAGCCTTTCAAGCTGCTTCTGGCCCTTTTCCTAGAATATCTTTTCCAAGATAACGTTACCTGCCCCTCCAAGACTTAGGTAGGCGTCTACCTGTCTCCTCTCCCCAGGAATAGGATGTGGGCCTCTGAGGATATAGGCAGGGCACCGGCTGCTGAGAGCTAAGTGTGTGCTTTTGCTCAGCTCTGCTTCAGGCATCCATGGTCAGCATCAGGAATGGCTGGAAAGAGCAAGACACTGAAGCAACAGGGCCTCTCTACTGCCGCCTCATCATAGACCACCTGACCCCTGAAGTATTGCCAGGAGGGCAGAAATTGGTCCCATCCTATAGCTGAGAACATGGTCAAGGTAGAACATTTCAGAGATGTTTCCAGTGCTTGAAACACCACTCAAAGAGTTCACAAATCTCCAGCTTGATGAGCCACAAATGTCCCAAGGGTCACCCCTCACACATGACCTACCTGAACCTTCCTGTCCCCCTGCCAGGCACATAGCAGTTTTACCTACTCCTTGTCAGTAGAATCCAGGCCTCGAGGAGAGAGACAGAGTTCTTGGACAGAAGCCCAGCTATTCTTTGCACCGTGAGTTAGTTTTGAATCTTCATCCTTGGTTCCAGACATCTAGAATGCACACACAGCTGTAATGCTCTTCCTGGGTTTAGGCAGATGGCTGTGTCTGTTTAGCTTTTCTACCTCCACCTAGAGGGAAGAAAGGGCAGCCAGTTGAATCTCTGAAGGACCACGGTGATTGCGCCCCAGGCCCATTGGCTTCCAGAAGACCCCTTTTTGGCCCACATTCTCTGAGGTAAGGTCATCCAGTGTTGGCCACAGAGTGCATTAGAGGAAGGAAGCCATGCACAGGAATTACCACGTCAGGCTGAAGGGTGAGGACGTGGTGCAGACAGGTGAGGACGGGGATGCCTGCCTGACCTCACTTCTCTTCCCTACCCTTCATGAGCTCCTCCGACGGGGGGGGGGGGGGGGGGGGGGGGCCCCCCCCCCCCCGGGGGGCCGCCGGGAGCAGGGGGGGGGGGGGGGGGGGGGGGGGGGGGGGGGAACTGTGCAGACCCAGCCTATGAGAGGCCATAGAGACAATCATGAAATTGGACCCACTATTTCAGCCCAGTGTGTGGTGTGTGTGTGTGTGTGTGTGTGTGTGGTGTGTGTGTGTAATGGAAGCAAGGGATGGTCTTATTTCAGGCAGGTTATCTAGCCTCTTGGTAACTTGTTTCCTGACCTATAGAACAAAGATGAGAATTGCTAAGGGTATGATAAAAAGCGAAGTCTGAGGTGTGTTGCCCTGGATCATGAGCTAGCATCTCTACAGCTGGTCACATGGGCTAGCATCTCTACAGCTGGTCACATGGGCTAGCATCTCTACAGCTGGTCACATGGGCTAGCATCTCTACAGCTGGTCACATGGGCTACCATCTCTACAGCTGGTCACATGAGCTAGCATCATTACAGTTGGTCATGTTGCCTCTCCAGGTGGAAACTGTAGAGGTGGGAATGGCAGAAAGACAGGTGAGACGGAAAGTGAACAGCTAACGAGGCAGGAGCAGCCCGGCCTGCCCAGGACTGACAACAGATGTGGCTCATGTGGTCTGCATGGGTCCAGGGTTTCTGCTGGACCATGAAAAAAATGTCCCAGACATCAGGTACACAAGCAAGTGCAGCTAAATTCCAGTGGGTTATATTGACAGCCTAGTGGGGACTGGTAGTTTACCAATGGGTACAGTTTGCAGGACCCCGGCCTGGGTCATTGAGCATCCGACCAATTGTGCAAGTTAAAAATCAGCATTGCAGGTTGATGGGTTGGGTTTTCCCATCTTCTGATGCCACTAGGGTGACCACCCCAGTCATGGGGCTCCTGGATTGAAGGCAGCTTTCTCAGCTCCTAGCCCCGTACCTCTATCAGCCAGCGTGAGGAACTGGTGCTCCCCAAAGTAATGAGAGGTCACAGCTGGGAGCCCCAGCACATTTCCTCCAGGCAGGGCTGACCTCCATCTGCACCCTTGCTGCTCGGAAGGATAGCATTGACCTCAGGGGCCATCCCATCCCACGTACACCTTACACTTTACAAGTGGCAAAGTACTGAAGATGCTGCTGGCTTTTTGATTACCTTTGTCCGTTTTTTCTCCTTTTGACCCTAGTTTTATTGGGCGCATCTTTTAATGAGCCTTTCAAAACAGGCTGACACGAAAGCGCGGGCCCAGCCCTTTCCCGGTGTGTTTCAGGGTAGCTCTTAAGAATCTGCTATAATTAGAAGTCAATTAAATTAGATACCATTAATATGCCTCTTGGAAGGCCTCCAGGACCCCAGAGCATCTGGCTCCTTCCACAGTCACGGTGGAAACTCGTTCCTGCTAAACCTGATGTCCTGAAGCAAGGTCAGAGCTTGTGGACTTGAGGCGGCAGTGTGTGTGTGTGTGTGCGTGTGTGTGTGTGTGGGTGTGCGCGCTCGCGCAGGTCCCAGTCTGACCTCTCCTGCCTTGCCCAGGCCCACTCATTAGGGCTGCAGCCAGTCTCTCGTATAGGCTGAGGCACCCTGCCTCCCCTGCTACCTGCCCTAGCTTGCTCCTTGCCAGAAGGAAAACACCCAACAAGTTCACAGCTGAGGGTACTTTCATCTTGCCTCGTGGGACTGAGGTGCAAAAGTGTCTGGAAGCCTGGCCATTGCTGACGGCGGGCAGGCCACCCAGTAGACGGCAGTGATCTGTGAGGGTAGCTTTGAGGTACCCTGAGCCATGTGGCTGAGCCCATAGAAGACTCAGACCCTGTCTCTCTAGGCCTTGCCAGTGATCCTCGCAAGGTCTCCTGGACACTTGCAGAATGGCATCTTCAGAGAGGCCTTGGAAACACACTTCTCCCCAGAGTTAAAATAGCCCTGTGGTCTTTTTCTCATCACAAAGTTCCCGGAGTGGAACTAAACCATCTACTCTGATTTTTGGTCCATGGCAGCCTCTACACTCCTTCTTTTTTTCTTTCTCTGAGACAGGGTTTCTCTGTGTAGCCTTGGCTGTCCTGGAACTCACTCTGTAGACCAGGCTGGCCTCGAACTCAGAAATCCACCTGCCTCTGCCTCCCAAGCGCTGGAATTAAAGGCGTGCGCCACCACCCGCCTGGCCCTCTACACTCTTTCACTTCCAGTCAGAAACAATCTCTGCTTTAAGGACAGGGGGTCACTCAGAGCCCGTTCCTGTGCACACAGACAGCTTTACGACCACAGCCAGGAAGGTCTTAAAGTTTTTGGTCACTCAACAGTTGGATGTTTGAGCCCTGTGTGGTGTTCCAGGGAACTGAAGCACCTACATTCTTGTCCTTGTGCTAGAGGCCAGACCTAGGGCCTCCACACATGCTGGGGGTGTTGTGCAGGAGGGGGGTTATTACTTGACCGCTGAGCTACACCCCCAGCCTAGAATTTTGGATCCCATCCATCTCCCTTAAACAGGACGGTGGACGCTCACTGTTCCATGGGGAGAAAGCAGGAGTCAGCACAGGAAGGAAATTGGTTCTGAAAGCTATAAGTTCCAAGCTCATCAGATAAGGACTTCCATCTGCCTCTCTGCCTGTTTAAACGTACATCCTCCTAAATGTGCACTCTAATTCTAGAACCTGGACTAAGCGGACTTTAACTCTTCTGGGATCAGAAAGTAAATGTATGTCCCAGTGCTCAAGGGCTCCCTGACCCTACCCAACTTGTTGAGCTCCTCTCTCTGACTCAAACATATTTTCCTTATTTTCAATATTCAATCCTTTGGCTACTTTTCTCTGTGTCTTTAGAATATTGTGTGGCCAAGTTCCTACAGGTAGGAGGAAAGAGGAAAGACAGGGAAGGAAGTGGCTTCCAGGTGCCATTTTGCTTTGTGCCTCCCTACCCAGCATCCTTTTGTGTGCTATTGGAAATCACTGGCTCCCAAGGCCAACCACAAGGACCAGGGAATGTGGGATAAAGGATCTAGGGGCTTCCTGAGGGCTCGGTTTGATTCGAGGCTTAAGTCAGCGGATTCTGGAAGGTTCCTAGTATACTCTACCTCTCAAAGAGAATATGCTGTTGGTAATTAGGTTACCCCCAGTGCTAACATCATGGCCGTAGTGTGGCATCTAGGGAATCCAGCACATGTCTCTTGCTAACATGTAGAGAAATGAATACTCATACTCCCAAGTAAAACAGCTTGCCTTGGAAATGCAAATTCCCAGTTCCCAGGGAAAAGGTGAGCAGACAACATTACGGCAGAGCTGTGTACTAGAGCAGTTGTTGAAAGTGTGTGAATCCCTGCATTATGGCTATCCTCTGAACACTAAAGAGTTGTATGACCTTGGACAAGTAACTTAAGCTCTCTGGCCTTCAGTTGATACAACTATAAAATTGGGGGGGGGGCTGAACTGCATTATCTGACTCATCCATTCTAATGGGCATCCACAGAGAGGGCAGACCCTTCCAGTCAAAAGACTGGCTATGAGGGCAAGGGGATGGACCAGACTCCAACAGTATCTCCCAAGATTCTTCTTGTGCTGCATCCCGACTAGCAGACCCAGCCCAGGGCACCCCATAGTTAAAGTTTACCCAAGACGACTCTCCAAGCTGAAAAGCTTAGTAAACGCTAGCTCCCAGCTTAACAGCAGGCCCCATGTGCTCAGAACGCCCCCCCCCCCCCGGTGGGGCGGGTCTTTCTATGGCATGGCGTGATCCTGGTGAGGGTGCCTGAGCTGCCTAAGGGTCATCAGCCTGGAGCTTACCTTAGAGTCTTGTCTATTCTTTGGGATGTGCCATTCCCCATGCTGTCGGATGGAAAGTTACTTTTATCCGCATGATAAAGATAAAGGCAGCAGGACCACCTGGTACTGATGCAGTATGTCTTTCAGGTCCGCTTCGGAGAGATCATGGCCCACGTCGGGGACTGCAAATGGATGTCCTGGCTCCCAGTGCTGGTGGTAAGTGTTTAAGTGCCTGCTTCCACTGTACAGGTACTTCAGCCTTTAGCACCTACAGGCCAGGGGCTTTCCCTCAAGCCACCTCACACTGCCTTAGCCTCCTACACCTAGGCTCCTTTGACTTCCTAGGTGTCAAAGGAACATGAGGACAACAGTACCCCCAGTTTTAATTGGACCATTACGGGACTTGTAGAGAGAAATGTCCCTCGACGCTTGTCAATGATGAGTTAGCCTGTGTGATGGGCCCACAGTTGAAAAAGACCAGAAAGCTCTTGTCCTCAGGAGCTCCTCCTGGAGGAGTGGGCTGGGAAAGCATGAGACCGAGGGACGAGCATCTATAGCACCTAGATGTCTAGAGACTCAAGAGAAGGGGTAGGTACCTCCTTCATGACCTTAAGAGAAGCCAAGGCAGAATGGGCATGGGATGAAGATAGGTCTGGACAGTCAGGAGGAAGTGGTTGGTTGTAAGGATAGCTGCGGATGGGAGGTACGAGTGGCCAACCTCAGGCTCTCTGGGCACTGTCCTCACATAACAGCTACATCTTCTGAAGGGGTGGAAGCCAAGCATCCTTTCTGTGGCAGGTGTCTCTGATGTGCTCGGCCAAGGCGGAGGACTCCAACTGTGGCGAGAACGAATACCACAACCAAACCACCGGGCTGTGCCAGCAGTGTCCTCCATGCAGACCAGGGGAGGAGCCCTACATGGTAAGGACCAGCTTGTGCCCACGAGCTTGTGCCCACGAGCTCCGGCGTGCAGGGGTTTTGACTCATAGCACATTAAACTGGCACAGAGGAGGACAAGGTCACCGAGTATACGCACCAGGGCTGGGTGGTACGATCTGCAGAGTCCAGTGCACTTGGCCAGATGTGCACTCTCCAGATGTGCTCTGGCCAGATGTGCACTTGGCCAAATATGCACTCTCTAGATGTACTCTGGTCAGATGTGCACTTGGCCAGATGTGTACTCTCTAGATGTACTCTGGCCAGATACACACCCTCCAGATGTGCACCCTCCAGATGTGTACCCTCCAGATATACAGTCTCCCAGCATATTTCACAAGTGATCTGAACTCTTGAAAAATTGTCTCGTCCTGCCCTGTAGGGCTCATAGTCTGCTTGGAAGTGTGGTGAAAATGCTCTCCAGGGACAGGCCATTAGTTTTGAGAGGTGAGCCCCCCATTCTGTGGAAAGGGTAAACACTCATGCTCTTTGAAGTGCCAGAAAAATGTCTGGGGTGACAGTATCTGGATTCTTACTGAGTTCTGAGAAAATGCAGGCTCTTAGTGAGGCACTCCGAGAGGCCAGTGGACCTTTAGGACCTCATCTGAGGCTGGAGGCTGTCACTCAGCGTCAGTGGGTAGGAAGGCAGTTGGAGGAGGAAGCTTCAAGAAAGAGCCAAGGAAGTCAGGACTTTGCAGCTGAGACTGGAAACAGTGCTCACGCCACGCCACTGTACACTCTGCTTCTGTTGTCACACGCTGTCTGTTCTCCTATCCCCTGCCTCCCCGGCCAGTCCTGTGGATACGGCACCAAAGACGATGACTATGGCTGTGTGCCCTGCCCTGCAGAGAAGTTCTCCAAAGGAGGTTATCAGATATGCAGGCGCCACAAGGACTGTGAGGGCTTCTTCCGGGCCACCGTGCTGACACCAGGAGACATGGAAAATGATGCCGAGTGTGGCCCGTGTCTCCCTGGGTAAGTGTTGGGGGTGTGTTGCCGGGCTGACCCCCTAAAGGGTGAGTAACACTGACCCTATGAGCAGAACTCCACAGGCACAACAGGTCTTCACAAAGTGTCATGCTCACCCTTTGTCACCTTCTCCTGGGGACAACAACAGGGTGGTGAGGCTCGTCGCTGACCATGGCCAGGCAGGCAGCCTTCGGGCACTGCATTTGTGCCTGGTATGGGGGTGTCGTCATAGCATAGCCTGGCTGTGATGCATAACCTTTGTAAAACAAACTGGCAGAACACTCACAATGAAGCATTTTGGAGGGGGAGCAATCTAGTACTCTACAGGAAGTATTCTTTTTAGCATTCTGGGCAAAAGTGTGGGCAATAGGTCGAGTCCTCTGATATCTGTGCTTTCCCTTCCGCTGTGTAATATGGGTCCCCATCACCCCAAAAAAGCAAAGTGAGAATGCAATTGGTCTGAGAGACAAAAAGATACAAATCTTTCCATTTTCCTGATAGAACGCATGAGCAAATTCTGTCTGGAACCAGAAAATTCCTGTCTGGACACCCAATGGATGCATACAGTTGTTGCTACTGCCTCCCTCTAGTGGCCACAACATAGCATGTTTTTCCAGACTCCAAGATGAAGAGAATGCATGGGGGGGGTGGGGGGTTAGGAATAGAAGGCTGGTGGCGGTGGTGGTGGTGGCGGCGGCGATGGCAGCGGTGGCGGCAGCAGGGGTGGTGGAGGTGTAATGTACAGGTGTGGTTAGAGGTGGTGGCAGAGATGGTGCTAGTTGATTGGATGTGCTGATGGCCATAATGTGGTGGGCCTAGGGGAGTGGGAGGAGCTAATTAATCCTAGTGGTGAACATTATATTTTGAGAAGGAAGTACAGAAAGGTCAGAAAGACAACTCCAAACAAAATGTGCTGTAAATTCACTATCCATCACATACATAAACACACACAGACACACGCAGACACGTAGACACAGACACACACACACACACACACACACACACAGAGTTCAGTTTCATTATAGAGAAGTATCATATTTCATAGCATCTATCACTGCCTGTGACAATGGTGACCCCCCCCCTCCCCAACCCCAGTTTCCCAGAGTTCTGTCTTCAGCTCAGGCCACCTCCTGAGCCACAGACTCAGGTATCCAAATATTTGCTAGGCAATCCCGTGTTCAGGTCACTGACACGATTCAAATGTGTTTGCCAGGCGAATCCGTGAGACAGTAGAACCTCATCCTGTCCCCTTATTGTTCAGAATGCACAAAGGCAGAGACGTGTAAGTGGGGAGGATGGTAGACTACTTCCTTTGAAAAGATGAGGGAAAAAAATGTGTTTCTGCCTGTATAGCTGTTGTAGGTACTGGGTTATGGGACTCCCCAAAACGTAGCAGGAACATTAGAACCAGAACGGGTTCTAATATGGGTCCCTGTATAACTGTATAAGCACCTCCGAGGGACCCTGGACTTGCCTCTTATTTTGATGAATTCATTTATTCATTGGCTTCAGATTGGTTTTTTTTTTTTTTTCTTCGTTCAAACATGTGATACACAGCAAAATGCAGAGTGCCTGACAGTCACTTGTGTAAGGCACACCCATCCCATCACCCCTCCTTCGGAGGGGAAGAACCCTCTGTGTAAAGGGCGTTTATGAGCCATGTGACCAGCTGGATTATTTCTTTTCCCGGAAAGCATCAGGCATCTTCAGAGCCTGGTCCTCTGGTTCCCGTGGCCTCAGTGAGGAGTTCACGCCAGGATGCGTGGAGATGCCAGAGGCAGGTGCCAGATGGAAGCATTCTAGCAACTAGCACCTAAGACTCGGACCTTCAGCTCATAACTGATGCAGGTCCCCACTCAGGAGGCCAAGTCAGGGAAGGATGCAACAGGACTCTGGCAGCAGGATTCCTTTGACAGCAGCAAGGGAAATGGCCTGGGACCTAGGGAGCAAGGACAACAATCTGGAGAGCAGAGGAGCTGGGACAGAGGCCCTGGGGGGGGGGGGAAGAGTCCCAGGGATGCCCAGCAGCCAGATGAGGGGCACAAGGTGAAGAATAGGTGCAGAAGACTCACTGGTGTCTGCCCTCCCTGGGCTGATGTGGATAGTGGTGCCATATGTTGAAATGTAAAATACAGCTGGGCGGTGGTGGTGCACGCCTTTAATCCCAATACCTTTAATCCCAGGGAGGCAGAGACAGGCTGATTTCTGAGTTCGAGGCCAGCCTGGTCTACAGAGTGAGTTCTAGGACAGCCAGGGCTAAACAGAGAAACCCTGTCTCAAAAAAACAAACAAAAAAACAAAAACAAACAAAAGAAAATAAAACAAAAAACCCACAAAAAACAAACAAACAAACAAAAATGTAAAATACAGGAGGAAGAAGGATTTGGTGGGGATGTGGAGACAGGTGGTGGCCAGATGTGATGAATATCTGTGGGACACCCAGACCCACATGGATGGATGGGTGGATGGACAGGTGTGAGATTCAATGTGAATGATGAGCATTAGTCACACTAGAGCCATTGTCCCAGATGGGATCCAAGAAGGAGCCTCACAGTGCAGGGAGCATGGGCCAGGGCATGGTGAACCTCCCCAACCCACACGCCTAGCTCTTAAGCAACCGTAGGAGAGTCCCGTGAGAGCAACCCATCAGGGGGTCCATGAAGCAGTGTCATTCTGCTCCAGATTATCTAAAAGGGGCAGTGACTGTAGGCAGCTGCTCCGCTACCAGGTAGAGAGCCACAGAGACTTTGTAGCTAAAACAGACAAGCCTGGGACCATGAGGTGACTACACTGCTCAAAGTCAGAGGCCAGCTAGCACTTGAGAGCGACGGAGACAATTTTCCTGGTCCCAATATTTACCAGAAAGCACTCAATCTCCAAAGGCGGTTAACAATGGTAGTGAGCCCACTTCCTCTATCTAGAAGCTTCAAGCTGATGCCATTTGTGGAATGAGTGTCGGGGCTGCACAGGTTCTAGAAGCATGTTCCTGGCCCTGAAGTCTTGAGTCCTCTCTCTGTTCTGTGCAGTAGTAATTTTATCTTCAATACTTGGGACAGATCGAGGTTTGGGAGCGAGACGGGTTGTGTGTGTGTGTGGGGGTGCATGTTTATCCCTATCTCAGCGTGCACAGTACATCATTCTACAAATTTGGAATGTGTTTGTAGGTTGTCAGTTCTCTATTTAGCTTGCAGAGAGATATATCTGCTAAGTCAGTCATTCCCTACCCTGAAGCCACTAAAGAAAAAGTGTTCACTTCCCTAGTCCCCAAGGCACAACTTCTTCAGGCAGGATCTCCACCTCCACAGGAGCAAGACCCACTTCCTGTTGTATGCCCTGAACTTACAGAACAAAACCAGGCTCTCATGCTGTCGCGGAAGACTATCGGGGGGGGGTGCATTTTGGCAGGCTAGACAGATTAGCTCCATGAACCCCTGTGGTTATGAGCCTGGATGTAGATTAACCTGGTGTTTGTCTTTTTAAGGCTGAAGGCTGGCCCTCTCCCCTCCTTGTGGTTTGGCGGGTGCTGGCTCCCTTTCTCAGCTCTGTGCGCACATGTGGCCCAGACAGTCACTGAACAATAGCAGCACACGGGGCTTTCCTGTTATGAAAGGTCTGTGTGGGAGACAGCAGGAGGCATGGACGAGGCAGTGGGGAAGGGGTTAGATTTCGTAACCTCCCCTGCCTTGGCATCCCCTGCCCTGGGAAGCTCCTGCAGCCAGTTCTATACCAGACACTGCTTTTTACAGAGGATAGGAGGACGCTTAGCAACTGCCCATGGGCTTGGCAGGCTGCGGAAAGGAATCTGCAGGTCACAGGTTGAAGGGCGTGGGTGTCTCATGACCCAGAACATCCACTGTAATCTTAGGTAAAAGGAAACAGAAATCTGAAGGGGGAAATTGTTTCCTACCATCTTAGAGGAAGTCAGTCTGAATAGAAGACTCTTGGATCCTTGTTTAAACTGAATTTTGCCCTGACTAGATAATTTAGGACAGGAAGAACAGAAGAGAGAAGGAGAGAATGCAGGAATGCTTCAGGTAGTGCCCGGCTTACAGTGGCTCAGCTTAGCTCCACCCCCCTAAATTATGATGCCTCTACTCATTAAGGAGAAACATCACATCAGCCTGGTTCAACCCAAATTTAATAGTGAGTCCCCCAATGCAACCAATTTTCCTTTCACCTCCAGAGCAGAACTTACCTGAGACAAGCTTGATTACAAAGTAGGCTTTCGAGTTAGCTGATGCGGCCTCGCTGTGGGCCAAAAAACCGCGTGTTCTGAGCATGCTCCACCAGCTAAGTATAGAGCTGGGTGCACTGAACACGTTTTTCTATTTAACAATTTCTTCAGCTTACAATGATCTTATCAGAATGCAACCTTGTGGTAAGTCCAGGAGCATCTGTAGAGAAAAAAGTCAAATTAAAGATCAAAGAGTAAGAGGGTCACATCTTTACAGGAAGATGCACAGTCTTGACACTAGCTGGGCCATAGGTGTCCAATGAACGCTTCAGACAATCTTCTGTGGGAGAGCAGAAGATAGGCCAGTGTGCTCCACTCTTGTCTAACTGTGTACAGAACTCCAAGTGCAACCTTTTGTTAGTCTAGGTTAGTACTGAAAGAAAACGCTAGCGCTTTACAATGTTCTCTGGGCTGGAAAGATGGCTAAGCCCGTGCCCACTATACAGCACGAAGATCTGAACATCCACATGAAAGCTAGACGTAGCAACAAGCGCCACAGAGACAGGAGGCTCCATGAAGCTCATTAGCCAAGCAGTCTCATTGAATCAGTGAGCTCCAGGCTCTGTGAAAGGCCCTGTCTTTAACAATAAGGTAGAAAGCAAACCAACTAAGGGACCAGATATTGACTTCTGGTTGCCATACATTTACACACACACACACACACACACACACACACACACACACACACATACTTGTGCACCGCATGCAAATGTGCACACACACATAAACACACAACAAAACACACACATAAATTCTTGCAGCGATACATGCTAGAACACGGTTGTGTGTCTGGAGGCATTTGACACCTGTGCCAGGTAGACCATGCAACTTCTGAACAGATTCCTAGAGCCGAGCCATCTTTTTAAAAATGTCTACAATAGCAGGGCTGAAGAGATGGCTCAGCAGTTAAGAGCACCGACTGCCTTTCCAAAGGTTCCAGGCTTAATTCCCAGCATCTACATGGCAAACTGTAACTCCAGCCTTAGGGGATCTGACTCCTTCTTCTGACCTCCAATGGCATCAGGCATGCATGTAGTCCACAAACAAAACGGGCAAACCCACGACCCACACACATAAAATAAAAACAAAACGAGCCACTCAGCAGTGTTCCATCATGAGGTGACTTTGTACTGCTTGGTCAAGTGCACAGTGAGGGCCAGGACAAGAACATAGAGATGTAAACTTTAATTCAGAGCTCCTGGGGGTTATCAGAAAGAGATACCCACATGGGACTACTGGTCAACCTACAGCAGAAAGTACCTGCCTGCATGCCAAGAAAAGGGCTACGTCAGCACAGATGACAACCCTTGACTGAGCAGCCAGCAGCCACCGCCCAGGTGCTAAATACCCAGGTCTGGAGTGTGTAGCAGGTCCTCAAGCCCAAGTGGTCCATACCTGTCCTATGGGTGTGCCTCTGGAGCCTTACCTGTGACAGAGCCTGATATCCAGACAAAACTGGGACATTCAAGACTCTGGCTTTGCTGCCTTTAAAGGCATGTGTGGCCTACCATCAGAGCTTTCCTCAGCTCAGCACTCCGAACTGGAGCAGAATACAGTGACATTCATTAACTTGCCCAGCCCAGTATTCACCAACAGTTGTCCTTCCTTTAGGGCCCGCCAAGAGGTATGAACACTGCTTCTCCATATTAGTGTCCAGCACCTGGTCTTAATGAGATGGGAGAAAAAATACCGTGGGACTTGGGAGATGTTAGAAAGCTGTAAACAGAGCTGAACGGGCAAGTGGAGGGCTACCTGCCCCCTGCTGGGTAGATCCTCCAGTTGTCTATGTGTAATTCATTGCCTCACTGACAAGGTGGCTTCTTAGGGGGCCAGAGGGTGTGTTTGGGAGCTTTCTCCAGAAGGCTTAACAGTTAAACTGTTGTGGCTTCTCCGAGGGTGTTTTTGAGATTGGTTAATTAATGTTTGCAAGATGCTCAGGGATCTGAGGATAAAAGGCTTTGAGGAAGGGTAAGCAATTACAGCCCTGACATTACTGGTAATGGTCCAAGCTCAGGCGGGATGGGACACTCAGGCAGGCTGGGGTCCAGAGTGTCCCAGCCTCCCCCCCCCCCAAAGGAGAGTCTCATCTTACCACCCACAGCCATCTGGAGGCCCTTCATGGTAAACAGCTAATGAGAAAGAAGTTAGGAAACAATCTCAGTGGGATCCACCAGCAGAGACAGCTTCTCATCTCTTGAGTTCTAATAACTGAGCTTCCTCTATTTGATTAGATTTCTCACAATGTGATAAGTGGCCTTACGGTCACTGTACAATGTTTGTTTGTGGAAAATGGCTCACACCAAGATATGAGTCAAAATGTCAAAGAAAAGCACTACAGGGGGGCGTGGAAGCTGCTGAGGGCTGGATCCTTTAAGGGGTGGGGTGTGAGGAGTACCAGGAGCATCGCTTGTGTTTGAAGGACTGGAAGCAGCAGCCACTCTGAGTATTCACTCTTTCCTCTGAGTCCAACCGCAGACAAACTCAATAGTTACACAGATGTCTTTAGCCGGGGCAATTCGTTCCATCAGTGCCTGTTTTCTCTGGGGAGGGGGGTCATCACCAAGGCTACCTGCAGTGACCGGTGTGGCCAGTGTAGTTTTTTTCCTGTCTCTGTCCCTATCATCCGATTAGGCAAGTGTGGGGCCCCAAAGGCCACAGGGCCGAATAAGCATTTTGCAAGCAACTCCACCAACCTATGGTCTCTGGGAAGGTTGACAGTGATGGGGAGAGACACGGGGAGCTCACTGGCACCCACATGTGGTGGTGCATAGTACTTTCCCTGAAAGCCTTCATGAAAGTTGCACACACACACACACACACACACACACACACACACACACACACACGTAAGCACACACGTGTTAAACCCTTTAGGAAAAAAGAAAGGGGGGGAGGGAAGGAGGGAAGAAGGGAGGGAGGGAGAGAAGAAGGAAGGAAGGAAGGAAGGAAGGAAGGAAGGAAGGAAGGAAAAAACTAGGCCATGTAAAGTCAGGTCCCAAATCATCCCAGTCCTGGAAAAAAGAATATTCCACTTCAGGACATATTAAACATCCCCCAAGGAACTGAGGGGTTCCTGAGGGCTACTGACCTCTCAGGTCCTCTGCTCCCACAAGTTTTCTCATGCCTAGCTTCAGTCATGGTCTAGTGGCATCCGGGGTGTACTGTGCGGTATCTCTCACTCATCTGCCTTTCCTGTGTCTCATCTTGCCTTCTGTAGCTACTACATGCTGGAAAACAGACCCAGGAACATCTACGGCATGGTCTGCTACTCCTGCCTCTTGGCACCTCCCAACACCAAGGAATGTGAGTGCTCAGCCCTTCAGCAGAACCACTGTCTCTCTCAAATGCATTAGGAATGGACCCACGGTGCCCAGAATGTGTGCAGCATTGCATTGAGGAAAAGAAATCAAAAATAATCTTTACGAGGAGCAAGCCCAGATCTGAATTCGCTCCTGTCTATTGTACGAGTCTGAATCTATGCCTGCTTGAAGGCTATCTTTTGAATCTGTCTGTCCCTGTGGCTATAGGTGTCCCTAACAAAGGGCTTCGTCCTCTCTTGTATTGAGCAGCACAAAAAGCATCACACACACACACACACACACACACACACACACACACACACGGGAGGAATGAGGGAAACTTTACAGAAAACTTTGACGGGGTTTTACAAGGGATTCAGTCACGGACTCCAACTGTCCCTCATAACAAAGGCGACTGCACCTGTCACTGCAGACAGACCTATCGACCTGCGCCCATGTTGTAGCCAGTATTTATGGTGGACATGTTCCACAGGTGGCTTCTAGCCTATATGCTGATTTCGGCATTTATTACCATAACATTCATAGTCACCACAGATGCATTATTACTCTTGGGTCAGGAGCATGAAAGCGTGTATAACTTAAGATTACAGCTATGTATTGTCTTTGCTTGTGAACGTTGACTTCACAGGGAAATCCGAGACATAGTAAGGTTGGTTGTCACACTGTTCTGCTAAATGGAGGTAGGATGAAGGAAGGCCACTAGCCTCATCTCCCCACGCCAGAGGAAAGGTGATCACGAGACTGGGCAGGATGCCTGGAGGCAGGGATGCTAGGCGTTGTGGAAATCAGAAGGCCTGGGCCATTCTCTGCTTTCTAGATAGTTTGGCAATTGGAATAGATTTGCATGTGTTTAAAATTGAACTTCTTACCTGTCATATGCTAATTAATTTACAAAGTGGAGGAGGCCCTGGGGCTCCTGGCTGCCAGCCTGACCTGTGGTAAAGTCAGCTGCCACTGCTAATGTATCTTCTGTCTGGGGATCTACGTGAATTAAGTGCCTGATAAATTCTGGAAGGGGGCCTTCACCTGAGTGGAAGATCTCAGGACCACACCACCCAGCAGGAAAAGTCCTTTGCCTGTGGAATCTGGCAGGAAAGCAGCTGTCTTCAGGCTGTCCCAGAGACACATGCTCTCCTCTAGTTGCCTGGCTCGTCAGAAGAGCTAACCATGGGCATCGAGTCCGGGGTAAGCAAGCGGAACCCCTGACTCCTAGAGACTTAAAAACAAAAACAAAAAAACAAACTAAAGCCAAACCAATGCATACCTTACTTCCCTTCATTGCTTATCTGACAGCTGGATCCCAGGAAGGCTTTGTTGTAGGTTTTTACAATCCAGCAAGACTACCTCCAGTCTTGGCTCTGGGTCCTCTCAAGCCAGTCCCCAGGCATCTTGCCCAGCTCAGAAACCTATCTGTGACCGATGTGGTAGGTTGCACACTCCTTCAGCGGGTCTGAGCCTCCTTCAGAACATAAAACCCTTCCACTCTACCCTTCTCGACTGTTACCCAGAGTGCATTGCGGCTAGGGAGATTACCCAGAACACTAGCCGGGTGAAACTAGTTGACCCCTATGCTCAGTGTTGTCCACAGCCCCACCACAGGAAAGCCAAACCTCATCTTTGTCGGGATCTTGGACTCCCTGGCTGGAAGCCTAGGCTGCACCTCTTCCTGAAGGGTGGATTTCCTGGGTCGTGTGGAACCAAGTTGTCATTCTTGGTACTCTGAGTCAAGGACCCTGGGGCACGTGGTACTGCAGCTACATGCCCAGCAGAGCTAGAGCAGGCAGGTGGCCAGGTGTGGGGCAGCCAGTCCAGATACATGCTTGAATCTGTATGAGGGTCTCCTCGATAGGAAGCACAGGGGTCGGGGTACCAACCGTTCTCCTCATCCGCATGACTGAGCCTGTGCTGGCTGGCATTCTGAAAGAATCTGCTGTCTCTCTGAGCAATGAGCAGAGGAATAGGATTCTTATCGCCCTCCCATGAAATGCTTGAGATAGCACACGTTTCTGGGCCTGCCTCGGATTCTGCAGGTCTGACATTTGGGTGTAGGTTAATGGCCCCAGCTCCAGAACTTTTCTGCCTTTGTCAGAGTATTCATCCTGCCTCATGGAGCTCTGCCTCCACCCCTGCCGCCACAGGCTTGCACAGCCAAGGTGAGTTCACGCTCACCAAGCCTTTCCACACGAGTCCTAAGAGTGCTACTGCAATGCTGTGGCACAGGCCACCAGGAGACTCTAGGGAGGAACGAGAAAGTGACCCGCAGTTTACTCACAAAGTAGAATAAAATATTCCCGTTCCTGAGTGGCCAGGCTGCTGGGTTGCAGGTCAGTCGGGCCTTCGGGCTGATCATCATCTCCACTAAAAGTATGGAGGCAGTGGGGTTCTTGGAACCCCTTCAGTGTCTGTGTTCTCTACTGTATCACTGAGACAACACCCGCACATACTGGGGTTGACAATATGTGTTCATCGAAGCAAGGCAGACACAACTGGCATCCTCCCTATGCTGAACTGGCCAGCAGAACTGCCGAGCCATGTACAACCTCTGCCCAAAGCCCTGAAGCAAAGCCCCTCCCCTCTAGCCAGTACCACCCCCAGTGGGAGAGCTTCAGGTCTTACTCCTCTTTGCCATCTGCTGTCATGTTGCATTAGTGAGTCCACCAATTAGACCAAAGGGACACATAACTCCCTTTGTTTTTTTTTTGTTGTTGTTGTTTTGTTTTTGTTTTGTTTTGTTTTGTTTTTTTCAGTAAACCAGAGAGCAAGGTGCACTTGAGTAACATGCTCTGGCCACAGTTTTCCTTTCTCTCATGTCTTCCTAAGGACGCAGGTGCCAGGGCAGCTAATACGGGGCCTGTGCTATAATGACAGTCGGTGAGAGTTCCGTCCAGAGGGAGGCAGGAAGTCAGGGATGGAGAAAAGTGTGCATCCCACCTGGCTTCCACTGGGAGTTTCCACCCCTAAGAAAGTGATCTCCTTCTCTGGACCTCAGTTTCCTCTAAGACCCTGTGTCACAAGATCTCTGTGAGGGACTGTGCGGGCAGTGTGTGGGAAATGCCCACATTGATGCTGGTGGTATGGCAGTGTGGTGGGCAGCAGGCTCAGCCACACAGCAGCAGCCCTGCACTCCCAGCAGCTCATTGGGGACAGAGTAGTTAGAAGGGACATGGACATAACGCAATAGAAGTGCTGTGTTGTGTCGACGACAGTCGTGACGCCTCTTCTGTCTTTTTTTTTTTTTTTTTTTAGTCACTTGTCAGTGGTTAAGACCTATGAGTTAAATCAAGAATAGTGTTCTCTTAGGAAGGACTGAACTACGGCTTACAGTGAACCAAGGACTGCTCATGTGAGCCTTAGAACATAAATAGGAATCCCTGGCCTCCCAGGGCATGGACCCAGTTGTTTCTGTAAAGTGCCACATACCACTCTTCACACCAGGCCATCCCATGGGTCTGCTCACACCAGAACATGCCACCTAGCGCCAAGGACCTGGTGAGGAGCAGATTCCTGTCAAGCATGTCTAGGCAGAAGCAAAGGCTACATACGTTCTGCTCTCAATTCTAGCAACTAGTGAGTATCTGTCAACCCCACCCATGGCTCACAGATCCACCGCCAGGGTGTGTGGCCAATGCCAGGGCTGAGGGGCACTGCCTTGACAACTCTAATAGCCAAATCACTCTTAAAAATCCAAACTGTTTACACTCTATAGAGAATGCCAGCCAGCCTCTAATACGTACTGGCACATTTATAAATTGTGTGGATTAACAACTTCAAAGGCCCCTTATATGCCATCATCTCTTTGAACAGAGGTATAACTCCACTAAGCCTGGTGCTTACAGCTCGCTAAGTCCCCGAGGAAGGTGAGCTGAGCTGCAGCCAGACTGGGAATTCAGAGTGAACTAGGCACATCTGTCACTACCGTCTGGTCTAGTGATGGACCTCGAGCAGAAACCTCTGCCCCTTTTCTGGAACATCAGTTTTTAACCAGCCGTTATCACTCATGTCATCTGCAGTTGACTACTCAGAGAGACTGCTATGGAGGAGCATATGACTGGGTGAGGTAGTATGAGATATTCCTAGCTGCCAGACATCTTGATAGTGAAGGGTAAGCATCAGGCCAGAGTACAACCTGGTCCAGGTGGAATATGTCTGCAGGGAGCTCAGCCTACTGCTCTTGGGAACGCGCACTATAGCGGGGCACCTGTGATGCAAAACGTGGATTCCGATGCATCTTCTATGCCCACCCATGTTCCTTGTAGGGTAGGATAGTTTGTAGACCCATGGCTTCTGAAAAGATGTGCGCTGAAAAGCAGCAATAGCCAAGCTCTCTAGGCTGGCCCTCTTTCTCTCCCCCCCCCCCATCCAAGTTTTGCCCAAACATAGGTCATACACACTTTACTCCGCATGATACGGTGTGTTAATAAGATTAGTGTGCACGCATCTATAATTCTGGTGAGTGTGTTTCAAGGGTTTGGGATAATGGAGAGCAGGTGTTGTCTTCTCTGGGGAGTTTCCCAGGCATCTGGGGAACTAGAGCATCCTGAGGTCATTACCAGGGGCTTGACTCTGTCTACCAAGGCCTGCAGGTGCCCTGTTGCCCAGTCTCATACCACACTGCTTCTAGGTGGTCTTTTGGGGGCTTGCCCTCCCCACTGCTCTCTGTGGTGTGTAATGAGGGTTAGGCAGTTGAGCATACCCGTCTGAGGTCAACCTGGGGATGGGCAGGACTGGGTCTTGCTCTGCTCACGTCATGCCTCCCTTGGGTGGAAGCAGAGGACGCTGAATTGGGGACAAAAAAAGACCAAAGTAAGATGTGGGGGTTTGTTCTGTTTTGGTGGTGGTGGTGGTGGTGTTTTTGTTTGTTTGTTTGTTTGTTTTTGTTTTACTTTTTTGTTTTGTTTTGCTTTACTTACTGTACTCAGAGCAGCCCTATTGAGTTTGTTTTTAATCATGTTCCATAAAGAGCATTCCTTCCACCTGCCTGAAACAGAACTGTCACAGAGAGCCTCCAATCCAGGCACCTGAGCACTCATTTGCTCTGAGTCGCCTCAGCTCTGTCTTTGCTAGCCCAGCAGCTCCCATTCTCTCTTGCCAGCTCTGACTCTGAGAAGCCTGTTGTCAGTTCCCGGGTTGCTGCCCTTTAGGACCCACATGGCCTGCAGGCCTGGCTGGATCCGTGTAATTCTGCTCCTTCTGCACACAACATAGGGTTTCAGCATCCGCTCGCTGCGGGATCCCCGAGGGAAATGTCTGCCTCCTTCCAGATTCTGGAAGGACCCTGAGGTCTACCATAGGGAAAAGATGGGATGGAGATCATGAGGATCCAAAGGGTTTGGTTGTGGGGTGCCTGCAGGTGTTTGGCTCCAGCCTCTGGCTACCCGCCATACCTCATCCCTACTTATAATTTCTCATGTATTCAGCAGAGCGTTCTTGGCTGGAGAGTACCTGGCCACTCCTGCAGCCTGTGCAGTCTAGTTGCTCCACTAATGCCAGCAGGAGTTCAGCTTGGGGAACGTCCAGTACATTGGAGCAAGGCATAGCTGGTACAAGCAGGTAGCGTCTGCCGCTCGGGAAGATACCCTTAGCAAGTAGCAGCCTGCACCAGTGTTTGGCGATGTCATGGAGCCAGTGCTCCTGGGTACAGGGGCATTTCATAAGTCTGTACTCACCAAGCTACCTTCATTGTTTCTTTCTAGACCATAGGCCTGGGTGTGTTTGCGCCCTAGCCCCAAGCATGTCACTCCCTTGGTCTGCAAGTCCTAGCAAGAAGGGACAAGAAAAGACAGAGATTGCTGGCGTCCACAGACACAGCCCTTGGCTTCTTCTTTTTTTTTCTCTCCCTCTGCCCACATATCTTAAGCTCACTTGAGCCCCTTACCAAACCAACAGATCCGTTTCTTTGCAGTGCCCTATTTGCTTTAGAGAAAGGAAATTAGATTCTGCTCAAAGCTGGGTCAGGACAGTCCACCTGGTGGCATGTGACGACTAGTTTCCTAGCAAAGTACACGTGGCAGGACCCTGGATCTTGCCTTAGCTGGCTGGAGCAGCTGCTAACCTGCAGAGGACTTGATGGGGTCTGGGAACAAGGATGGGCACAGCCTGAATGTCTGTCATTTGATGTGTTAGCATAGCTATGCAGACGGGACCACCACTGGGGACTCCTTCAGCAGTTCTTCCCTAAGAGTCATCCCCAAATACAAACTTTAAAAGGTGAACACAAGTTTGGAGCCTACATAGGCCACGAGAAAGCTTCCAGTCTTCCCCCAGAAAGAGAGATCTTATCCTCTCTGGGCAAGAGATTCTACCGGGCCACACTATAGTTCTATTTCTGTCTAATGTTGAGGGACAAGCTAGCCTCTAAGTACCTTAGCACCTCACTGGTGCACAGAAATCCACCTCTAGCCTGCCCTCAGCCTGTGATAGCCTCTTGGACCTCCACACTGTTTATCTGTCTGTCTCTTTATGTGTTGAACTAGGCATGAGGACAGAAACAGAGGCATCTGGCAAGGTAGTGTAGGCATAAATTTTTTGCAACCTACTTTTAATAAGGGTTCAACCTCTCCTCTAGCCCGCCACCCAGCAGAGCCAGTGGAAGAGAAAAGTTATTAGGATATGGGGGAAGTGGACCTGTTCAGCAGCAGTAGCACTTTGGGGGCGAGCTTGGTCTTCTTGGGCAGCAGTTCAGTCCTGTAGCAAACACCAGCTATGACTCAGCAGCTGCAGACCAGTCCTCTAGGCAGGCAGACACCAGG
>JADRCD010224073.1:2550-18771 GCA_019843815.1 Montemys delectorum | reverse complement strand
ATGACTCAGCAGCTGCAGACCAGTCCTCTAGGCAGGCAGACACCAGGCATGACTCAGCAGCTGCAGACCAGTCCTTTCAGCAAGCAGACATCAGGCAGCTGTTGTCCAATCCTGAAGAAGCCACCAGGCTCACCAACTGGCCCGAAGGCGAGGCCACTGAAGTGGCAAGCTGCTGCAAGGAACCTCACAAGCAGTTCTTGAGCGAGTTTCTTCTCTCAGTGGCAGTTATCACAAGTGGAGCTCAATAACGCTATGTAAGGCGAACCAATACATACATGTTTCTAGTGAAGAATATCGAGGCGGAGCAAACAAGGCTCAGCGCTCCTCTCCCACTGTCTGTGGGGTCACATTTACACTCCTTCATCGTGGGTCCTTTCACGTGTCTTCTAGATCCAAACATCCTTCCGCCTGTGTCTGCCTCAGGAAAACAGTCTTCCATGTGCTTGCTTTAGCAAGACACCCTTTCACCTGGGGGCCCAGCCAAACATCATTTGGCATAACTAACTTCCCAAGGAACTAGAAGTTTCCAGCTCAGGGTATGTGCTTAGGGAGGTCGTCAGCTAATTAGGCAGCACACTCCGATTCAGTCGGACTGGGCTTCTGCTTCTAGGTTGGCACAAGCCAGATGGCCGGAGGCTTTCCACGCAGCAGGCCTGCGTTTCTCCCAGAATCTCGGTTAGACTGCGGTCCCTGCTTACTCCTCACTGAAGCCCTGCGGCGCTGTGGACTGACCCTTGCGTATTCTCTTGGCTGGTTGGGGTGGGTGGGAAGGGCATACATGACTTCACTTCAGGGAGGTTGGTGACCCCGTCTGGGCTTACAGCTGCTCTTCAGAAGCATGGGATTACTTACATGAACCTCTTCAGAATTGAGAACCAGCAAGGACAAGGAAGAAAGAAAGAAAGAAAGAAAGAAAGAAAGAAAGAAAGAAAGAAAGAAAGGAAGGAAGAAAGGAAGAAAGGAAGAAAGAAAGAGAGAGAGAGGAGGGAAGAGAGACAGAGAAAGAAAGAGAGAGAAAGAAAGAAAGAGAGAGGGAGGGAGGAAGGAAGGAAAGAAGGAATGAAGGAAGAAATGAAGGAAGAAAGGAAAGAGGGAGAGAGAGAAGGAAGGAAGGAAGGAAGGAAGGAAGGAAGGAAAAAAGAAAGTAGAGAGAGGAAGGAAGAGAGAAAGAGAAGGAGGAAGGAAGGAAGGAAGGTAGAGAGGAAGAGAGGGAGGAAGGGACAGAGGGAGGGAAGAAAGGAAAGAGGGAGGGAGGGAGAGAGGAGGAAGGAAGAAAGGAAGGAAAAATGAAAGAAAGAGAGAGAAAGGAAGGAAGGGAGGGAAGGAGGGAAGAAGGGAGGGAAGGAGAGAAAAACATAAGCCCCTTTCCCAGTTAAGGGCGGGGTCACATCTGCGTGTTCTCCCTGTACTGCTGAGCTATGGACCAACCCTGATTGTTTTTATCAATTGAAAAACTCAAGTTTGACCTAAAGGGGATCATTTATCAGAAAAACAAACAAACAAACAAACAAAAACATGTACTGTGGTTTATCTGATAGCAAATCAGCTTCCATTTTCCTTTCCTTTGACACTTTTTCTTTTCTTTCTGTTGTCTTCCTTTTCTTTCTGAGATAAGAGTCTCTCTGTGTAGTCCTGACTGCCCTGGAACTCACTGTGTAGACCAGGCTGGTCTTGAACTCACCTCCCCTCTGCCTCCCAGCACAGGCAAGCATCCCTATACCCATCCTTTTGCTTTGTTTGTTTGTTAAGTGACTCTTTTCTTCCTATGGTGGGAGAGTAATGAGCTGTAGCTAAGAAGGAGAGCAGCACACATCCATTCTTAAACGGGTTGATTGAAACTGTTTTAAAAGCTCACCTTAGGCTCAGCGTGCAGTGGTACGGTGCTTGCCTAGCATACACAAGGCCAGCACCACCAAGCCACCACAGGACCCCGGACGGAATCCCAGAGGGAAGGATGGCAGAGCTGAGAATGTTACCATGAGGCTCTGCTGGCTCCTTCTGCTGCTTCTTGGGGCTTTATTTTTTTTTTCCAGATTTTTAGTAATGAAGATATACTGCTTTTATAACTAGAAAAGGCATTAAGAACCTATTTCTGCTCTCCATAGTTGAAAAAAAAATTAATGAAATATTAGTCCTCCTAGAATGCTCTCTTGTGTACTGCTATCCTTCATGTAGAGTGCATAGAATCTGTCTCAGTTTATAGGGGAACTGAGTGGGTGAGGCAGAGCTATCTTTATTTAAGGAACAAGCGGGAGCAATGACTCATGGGTAAGAACGCTTGCTACTCCTGCAGAGCACTGGTGTTCAGTTCCCAGCTCCCACGCTGCGTGGCTTATGCCCACTGGTAACTCCAGCTCCAGGGAGTCCAATGCCCTCGTCTAGCCTTGTCAGGCACCTGCACACATGTGGTGCACATACAGACGACATGCGCAGACACATACGTACATTTAATAAAAGAACTTCTGAGATGTCGGGATTGCTCTTTGGGGAGCATTGAACAGTCCCTCTCTGGCCCACTCCCCGCAGTACAGTCTAGAACTCCGGGTCGGTCCGTTTCACTGTGGTGCCGTGTTTTCCAGCCTTTGAGGGTGACGCTTTGCCAGATCTCTGAGGTTCTCTCTTCTCCTCGCAGGTGTGGGAGCCACTTCCGGGGTTTCAGCTCACTCCTCCAGCACCTCAGGCGGCAGCACCTTGTCCCCCTTCCAGCATGCTCACAAAGGTGAGGAGGGCGCCCAGCTGTGGGTCTTCTGGAACTTAGAAAGCTGAGAGTGAGGAGGGAGAGGGGACAATGAAGACATGGCCCTTTCTTCTTGTCACTTCCCTAATGTGACAGAATCACGTGACCGCTGCCTGATCATCCTCAGGAGCTTGGTATAGAATTACTACTCCATGGGTATCCTGGTACTCCAGCCACCTTGACAGTGTGGGAGGTAACAGTCAGGAGCCAGTGTCAACAGCGATTTACACTTTTTTTTTTTCATTTTTTATTAGATATTTTCTTTATTTACATTTCAAATGACATCCTCTTTCCTGGTTTCCCCTCAAAAAAAAAAAAAACAAAAAACAAAAAACAAAACAAAAAAAACCCTATTCCCTCCCCTACCCTCTGCTCACCAGCCAACCTTCTCCAGCTTCCTGGCCCTGGCATTCCCCTACACCGGGGCATAGAGCCTTCACAGGACCAAGGGCCTCTCTTCCCCTCGATGACCCACTAGGCCATCCTCTGCTACATATGCAGCTGGAGCCATGAGTCCCACCATGTGTACTCTTTGGTTGGTGGCTTATTCCCTGGGAGCTCTGAGGGTACTAGTTAGTTCACATTGTTGTTTGTCCTAAGGGGCTGCAAACCTTTCAGCTCCTTGGGTCCTTTCTCTAGCTCTTTCATCCCAATGTACTCAGTCCAATGGATGGCTGTGAGCCTCTACTTCTGTATTAGTGGGGTACTGTCAGGGCCTCTCAGGAGACAGCTATATCAGGCTCCTGTCAGCCAGCACTTGCTGGCATCGATTTACACTTTTAATATTCATTTTCAATGGCTTGTATTCTCCCTAGCTCATTAGAAATGGAAATGATGGTTGAGGGCCACTCTCCCCTCCCCCATCTACATTTCTCTCAGTGCAAGCCTTTGAGCTGGTTTGTCCCTTCCCATAGAGACTCATAAAACTCATAGAGGAGTTGCTTTGTGGTTTTAATGCCATCTGAGTCTTAAGCATGTTTGGGGTTGGGCCTCCATGAGGCTTTGAGGGTACCTTCAAGAACCCTCAAAGCCTCAGTATGCAGCCTGCTACATCCTGGTAGGAGGACAGTGTGCAGACATTGCCCACCTCACTCCCCGCCCCCACCCCACCCCCACCCCCAGCACTTGGGAATAGCATGCAACAACCGAGAATAGTAAGACGTACATCACCCATCTCCCACACCCCACAGTTATAAACACACCAGATGACATCAAGGAGCCTGAACGTCCTCAATGGGCGCTCAGCTCTGCACATCCTTCTGATGGCCTAGAGTGCCGGATGCTTGCCACTGCCCTTTTGGGTGGCAGGACATTTGGATCCTGCTTCATGGGAACCAGATGTCCTGTTTAGTTATTTTGGAGAACGACAGGAAGGCTTCAGATAGTCTGCGCGTCCAAAGCCTCATCAGGGGACGGAGCAAACAGCTCCAGGGATGAGCAGCAGTGGAGCAGCGGTGGAAACAGTAGAGGTTGCTAGGTCAGTTCAGTCCTCTTTACCCTGGGGCTCTTGTTAATACTCTGAAGACGAGGTGCCAAGTAAAACCAAACCAGGAATGTAACCTCTAGCCGGAGGGGTGGCCTTCTGCTTGGAAGTGCCTGATACTTGTTCATGGGCCTCTCTGGTCCTCATATCTACCTTTCTCTCAGGACCTCAGGGTAGAGACACTAAGAGTGAGCACCCCAGGAATGACTTCTTGTTTTGCATCCTGATCCTCCAAGGATAACGCACATACTCCCAGTTGGCAGTGTGGGGGAAGCTGATGAGTAGTTCTGACCTAGCAGCCAACACTTGATTTGAGGGCCAGGTCCTTGGGAATAGGATCCATGGAAGCATTCCTGTGATTGGGTCTCCTGGTGGCTTGGAGGAGGGGCCTTCAAATCCATTTATCCTCCTCTCCTTGATGCCAGCAGAGCTCTCAGGCCAAGGACACCTGGCCACCGCCCTGATTATTGCCATGTCTACGATCTTCATCATGGCCATTGCCATCGTCCTCATCATCATGTTCTACATCATGAAGACTAAGCCGTCAGCTCCAGGTGACATCCCTGCACCCATGCCCCTAATCCAACATTCTTGTCACCTTCTCTGAGAGAGCTAGGGAGCTCATGCCAATCTTTTTCTCTTTCTTCAAGCAGCCTGCTGTAGCAGTCCCCCAGGAAAGAACGCAGAAGCCGCAGCTAACACACACGAGGAGAAAAAGGAGGCCCCAGGTCTGTACACATAGCCCAAGTGCCCCACGCACAATAGCTAGCTTGAAGGTAGAGTGTGTTCACTTGTCCTCAAACCTGGTAGCGCAGCTTCCTGACCACCTCTGATTCCAGGGCCCTGAAGGTGGGTAGTGCACCCACTCGTTCTATCCCCGGATGTGGACTTGGTCACCAAGGATGTCTACTGAAAAGGAAACAGGAAGGGAGCTAGATCCAAGTTCAACACCACAAGCTAACTCTCGCCAACCCCCAACTTCTGTTCCTACAGACAGTGTGGTGACTTTCCCCGAGAATGGTGAATTCCAGAAGTTGACAGCAACACCCACAAAGACCCCCAAAAGGTATGTGGAACAGGGACTCATCTACACTCACCACTAGGTTGAACAGTCCCAGTCCCAAGGACAGAGTTACCAGCTGGGTCCTTATAGGTCCTTGAGCAGGCAGGCAAGCTGTATCAGTGAGTGTCCTGGGTGCTGGTGCCTGGCCTAAGGATGCTCCAAGGATATTAGAGAGCAGCTTCCCACCAAAGCGGGCAAGGTAAACCAGCACTGAATTTCTGTTTCCTCAGTTGACTACAGGAGCTGGGGCAGGTGTAAAACCTGCCTGCTATTCCCCCACTTGTCCATTCTCCCTAATGCTCCAGTCTCCAGACGGAGGAGCCACTATGAATCACAGGACACACACATGCCAGCCCGGTTCCCACAGCTGCCAGCAGGGCTTACACGGCTTTTGAAGCCAACAACCCCAGCCCCAGGCCTAAGACTGGTCTTGCCACACCCCTAGGATGCCATCCCCACTTCCATCACTGGACCAAGATCACACACGAGTGGTCGACAGAACTGGAACCAAAGTCCAGACTGTCAACCATCTATTAAGGGCTGGTGTAATAAGCCTCTGGGGAAGGAGATTTACCTGACCGTATTTTAGCACTTTTTCTAAGCACTGGGCCATAGAACCTGCCTCTGCTTTAAAATCAATTGAGGAGGGAAGTCGTTTCCTATGCTCCCCATTCAGTAGTAGTCTCAGTCCTTGCACTGGTTCCCAGCAACGAAACATGCAAACCCCTTTCTGCTGGATCCTGCTCTGTGGCCTTACAGTGTGGGAAGGGTCCCATTTACCCAGAGCTGGTAAGACAATTTCCTAAAGAGCCGTGTGCCAAACCCTCCCTCCTGACCCAAGACAGGATCTTCCCACAATGACTCACAAATTCCTGCCAAGTCTTTCCTATTTGAGAACAACGACTCCCGCTACCTGGATCTGGGTCCAGGCACTGAGGAAGACCAGCCTAGTGCATGAACCCTAGTGCAGAAGCTATTCTAGTGCTCTCAATACTCCCAACAGAGGCATCTCAGCATAGTTGAGGTGGATAGTAGATGTAAGACTACTCAAGGCCTTGGAAAGGTCTTAGTTCCCCCAGGGCCTCAATTCTAACTGGTCATGGTTCAGACTCTGGGAAGTTGTGGTCTGAGCCCCGTCATACAAGGTGCCAAGGTGGAGGCAGGGCTCTACGGATGGTGTAATGCCATTTGGTCCCAGCTTGGCCCTTCATCTTTTAGGACTTTGTGTTCCTAAAAGTAGCAAATGGAGATGGTGGGCAGGCAAGGATGCGCCCATGGCTTGAGTTTCTTCTGAGGGGAGAATGTGCGGGACTGGACTTGGGGAAGTATCTACACTTTGCATATATAAATATTACACTTTTGCTCTAAGGATAAAGTCATGAGCCTCTGTCCCTACAAACAGCTCTTGGGTCTTGGGAATGGGACTTGGGCTCTATGTGGGGACCTGTGGAAACGTCATGAGGTGCCCTATAAAGACACCATCATGTACCTCCATTTGACTGCCAGATTAATGATGGGGATGGGCCGGCCACCTCCCTCTTAGGCCCTCAAGCATAATGACAAAGTGGCTCTGTTAGATGGTTTCATAACCTTTTTTTTTTTATTCTGGCTCCAGGGCTGTGTTTACATATGGCCTTCACTGCTAACAGTAACACTCGAATATAATATGTGGCAAATACAATCCCTTTTTCTAAAGTTCTTTAGCCAAAGCAAGAAAGTAAACAGAATGCTTTGAAAAAAAATACTGTTTTGCTTTTATTTTGAATGGTTTAAGGGCATAAACTCTAACCCATGGGTGCCAGATCTTGTGTGACCTGAGCTATGATCGGGGGAAGCACGTGAGGCTAGGTGTACATGATCACCCACCCTGCCCACCCTTAGGAGCTCTCTGTAGCTCCCACAAGCCTCATTCTAACACCAGGCCACTAGTCAAGAGTGCACTTTTTTTTGTGTGTATTCTCGGTTACTCTAGAAACCTGGCATGGATTGGGTTCCAGCCATCTAATCTTAATAACTTAACATGAAGACCCATGGTTGTTACTTGTCTTGCTGGGGTTAAGTGCATGAATCTAGAACATACTCCATGAATCTTTACCAAGCTTCTGTGGTGTCAGACAGTGAGGAGAGATGTTCAGGTACAGCCGTTGGTGGTGTCCCCAGACCTCTCAGAACCCACAGCTTCTTGGGAACCCCATGCAGACATCTATAGGCCACTCAGTACCAAAATTGCTTGCTTGTCAGGAAACAGGATGTGCCTTTCTTACCTCATGTCTCCTTCCCTAGAGCTCATGACATGTAGTAAGTGCTTAAGGAACAAGACGTTGTACCATGTTGCCCATACCTGGGTAACAAGAGCAGTGCCGGGACAGCTCATCTGGACTGGAGTTCCACTAACAGGTGCCCCGGTTGTTTCCACAGTGAGAATGATGCCTCCTCTGAGAACGAGCAGTTGCTGAGTCGCAGTGTGGACAGTGATGAAGAGCCAGCCTCGGACAAGCAGGGGTCCCCAGAGCTATGCCTGCTGTCGCTAGTTCACCTGGCCAGGGAGAAGTCTGTAACCAGTAACAAGTCTGCTGGGGTGAGGCTCTGGCGACACCACCCTGGGTACACTGGTGCAGTGACTTACAGCCATCAGACAAGACACCTTATATGAAATAAGCCCCTTAGGGCACTTATTCTCCCAAAGGTCCCAGCTAGGATGCTGGGCAAAGCAACAAGTCAAAAAAAAAAAAAAAAAAAAAAAAAGAAAAGAGGAAATTTATCTTAAATATACTGCTTATAGACAAAAGAGAAAAAGGTTTTTAGAAAATTATTGTAAATGCCGAAGAACAGAAAAAACTTCAAAATCATGCCATGCATATCTAAGTAGTTATGCATGCACACACATACACACACACACACACACGTGCACTTGTGTATATCTGTGGGTTCTATGAGTTGATTAAACATACATATAAAAGAGAAAACAGCACTAAAGATGTATGCTTCTCATTGCAATTAATCTATAAACCATGCAACGCAGTAACTATTTGCATAAGAGTCCATGTGTTAGTTGGAATAACTTGAAGATGATTTAAAGTTCAAGGGAGGATGTGAATAGGATCTATGCAAATAGACATTTTACATGGGAGTCTCGAGTAACGGTAGGCTTCGGTATTCTAAATGTAAGCTCATGTGCATACACATAGACATTTCTCTTAACATAGCAACAGACTTACGCGTACAAATTGTCCAGAGAGTTTTATCACTAAAGCATGCTATGTCTGTGGCACAGAGTGTGCTCCGAGGCCCCGGCATACATTCCTTCCTTAGTCTGTGCCTTGGGTAACTCAGCCAAACCTTGTGGCAACATAGTTGGTAGTATAGAAAATGCCTACTGAGATCCTGGATCTGGCCTGGTCCTATACTCTAGGTGCAGCGAGCTAGAAGAACCTGGATTCTGTGCTGCCTGCCACAGGCATGGGTTCTTTCACCCAAGGCCACTCATTGCCTAGCTTCGCCCTGTGCTTTCTGCCCTGGACAAGAGAGGCTTCCGTAACTCTGCTAGCCTCTGCATGCATGGCTGCCCTGGTAGCCATTCTTCTAAACATACCAAGGACAGCTCTAACATTGGTGGCCCCTTTAACACAAATGGCACCCCTGGTGTGCACCATAGGAGTTCGCATGGAAACCTAGGGCCATTCTTCCTCTTGATAACTTGGGCTGCTTCTACCTAAGGCTTTGGCATAGCAAGTGCGCCTAGCCATTGAGACCGAGCCATCGCAAAGGGGAGGATTTGGCATCTTTCCTGTTTCTCTGAAGATGAACATTGTCTTACTTGTTCTTTATAGATCCAAAGCCGAAGGAAAAAGATATTGGATGTGTATGCCAACGTGTGTGGTGTCGTTGAAGGTAAGGACTAGAGAACCATTTAGAGCTGGGTGTGGTGGTGTACACCTTTAATCCTAGAGCTCAATGTGCAGTGCACGCCTTTGAGTGTATATCCCAGCACTTGAGAGGCAGAGGCAGGTACATCTCAGTGACTTTGAGGCCAGCCTGGTCTACCTAGTGAGTTCCAAGCCTGCCAGGGGCTACATAGTGAGACTCTCTCTTAAACAAACAAACAAACAAACAAACAAAGAGCCACTCAAGGCTCACTTCTCTGGTACCCTCCTAACCCCACTGACCCAAAGCCAGGCATGGAAAGGGGTTCCTGAGTGAAGAATTGAGGACACTCATCCATATCCGATGGGGGGCTGTCTGAATGGCTAAGTAAACTCACTTCTGATGTGGAAGCAAAGTGAATTTGGTTCCTGGTTTAGACTGAAGCACCCCCATAGTGCTTCCCTCACAGGACAGGAGACAGCCCAGTGTGTGTGTGTGTGTGTGTGTGTGTGTGTGTGTGTGTGTGTGTTGTTGGGGATGCAATGAAGGGGCCCTGTAGTTCTTGTGCCTGTGCCGGTATTGTCATCATGGAAACATCTGATGGCGCCTAGTAGTCAGTTCCAATGGGTACATGTTCCAAGAGGCACATAGGTTTGAGATTTTGTCTTTGAGTCAATATTAGGTGTACAAACACAAACAGAGATGGTTATGGCGTCAGCAGATAGACCTATAGGGCCAGAGTTTTCTGTCATTGACAGAAACACTCTCATGTAAGGGATGGCTGTGCAGAGAAGCTGTTATCTTCCCTCTTGAGCTTCACGAGGCAGGAGGGCTCTCCCCTCCTTCCAGAGCAGCCACACGAGCAGCAAGTTCAGGCTGCCTTAAGCAGGCAGGTAAGAAGCAGCATAAACATTCCAGCCAGTAATCCTCCTACATGCTACAAAATCCAGGCCCTAAATTAACTTCTGTCCCTCCTGGAAATAAACTCCTCTCTGCTGAGGTCAGGGGACTTTCCTGCCTCATGCTTTGCTGGCATCTCTCCATGCACCTCTGACCTGGTTGAACCTTGGGACTGAAGAGAGTCACGTGCTGCTACTCATGTCCCATGTGGGAGAGGTGCAGGTCCTAAGCCAGGGCAGACTGGTTAGATGCTCTCCGTTTGGCCTGAAGTAACTACTGAGCAGGAATTCCAGGGCCAAGAATTCTTCTTGGCTGCCTTCAGAACCGTGGCACGGCTCCAGAAGTGCATGCCTGGTCAGCCTGCTCGATTAAGCTTGGCATGGTGGGTACTGTAGGCTGCCCAGAAGAGTATGGTCTGGGAGTTACATTCCAGCAACCCCAACCCTTTTCTCTCTTCCAAAGAATGTCTTCTTGGCTTTGAAATAGCAAACCCACGGGACTGTGGCTTTCAAATTAATTTAAAACTTCAGCTATAAGAAGAGCCCTCTCCAGTGGGTCCTGCAGGGTGGAAGCTTCAAGCCTGTGCCCTCAGGTGCTCCTTGACAGCCCAGGCATGTGTGCCTCCTAATGCCTAATGCACAGTAAGAAGATGCGACCAAGCCTGAGTCTCTAAAGCCAGCATGGCTTGGCTCTCAAGACCATTAGAGTCGCATGAAGACCTTAATCCTTACTACCTCTGTCTACCCAACCTGCTCCACCTTCCTCAAGATCCTAATGTGTTTATTACGATACCAAAGTCCTCCAGTTATTTTAAAGTTTTGGGGGATTTTTTTTGTTGCACTATTCTTCCCACCCACCCCATGACAAAGTTCCCTGTGTAACAGTTCCTGCTGTCCTGGATCTTGCTTTAAAGACCAGGCTGGCCTTAAACTTCGAGATCCGCCTGCGTCTGCCTCCCAAGTGCTGGGATTTAAGGTTGTATACCACCTTGTGGTATACCCACAAGGCTTGAGATATTCTTACCACTTGGCAAGGTAACATAACAGCTTCTCATAACAGTAACAGCTCACAAAGGCCATAAAACCCACAACCAAGCTGTTGGTGTTAACACAGTAGACAGAGACCCCCTTCCACCACCACAGGGGAATATCCTGTTCTCCGGCCCCCTACTGCAGCCCTATCAACCACCAATCTGCTCTCTGTTGCTATAATTTTGTCATTTCAAGATTATTAAAGTCAACCTGGGGGCTGGAGAGAGGGCTCAGTCCTAAAGAGCACCAGCTGTTCTGCAGAGAGCCTGGATTCAATTCCCAGCAGCTTGTAACCCTCTGTTAACTCTACTTTCAGAGGGTCCGATGCCCTCTTCTGGCCTCTGTGGACTCTGTATGTGCATGGTGTGTAAACATGCTTGTAGGCAAACACCTATTCATATAAGATACACATTTTAAAAATACTTTTGAAAGTTGAATTATACAGTATCCACTCAGTGATAAGCTGGTCTCACATACCATCGTTCAGCAGACATTCCTTTGGGTTGCTATGTACGGCAGTCTTTGAGTAAATGTTTTTGAAACGTCTGCATAGATGATCGGTCTATGCACACAAGGGCAGTTTGATTCCTTTCTGGTCTCTGTGTACTTTTTCTTTTCTGCCTTCTTTGCTTTGGCATGATGTCACATATGAGCTCTGTGAGCAGAGCCCTGGGCCTGACCTCAGCTTTTAGCAGTGTACTAGCTCTGGACTTAACATCAAAATCACATTGACTTTCGAATACCGAACTAGAACTATACATCCCTAGAATAAATGTCACTTATAGTGAATAAGTCTCTGTTCTATTGTTGAATTCTATTTGTTAATATTTTATTAAGAATATTGGTCATGGTCTAGTTTTGATATCAGATTGGGAAATATTTCCTTCTTTTCTATTTTCTGGAAGAGACTATTCAGGACTTACATTAATTTTTTTAAGTACTTACTAGATGTTCGGTATTGACCTCCCATTGAGCTTCCATTTGTGACATGTAAGTCTGACCAATTCCTCTCTTAGGTCTCAGCCCCACAGAGTTGCCATTTGACTGCCTCGAGAAGACAAGCCGAATGCTCAGCTCCACATACAACTCTGAGAAGGCGGTCGTGAAAACGTGGCGCCACCTCGCCGAGAGCTTTGGACTGAAGAGGGACGAGATCGGGGGCATGACTGACGGCATGCAGCTCTTTGACCGCATCAGCACCGCTGGCTACAGCATCCCAGAGTTGCTCACAAAGCTGGTGCAGATCGAGCGGCTGGATGCTGTGGAGTCCTTGTGTGCAGACATATTGGAGTGGGCAGGGGTTGTACCACCTGCCTCCCCACCCCCAGCTGCGTCCTGAAGAGTTTGTCTTGGATTGTCTTCCCTGGGACTAGCTGGGGATCCAATGAAGCCACTACAGCTGTGAGTGATGCCATCGGACTGCCAAAACTCAAGGCATTTCCTGCTGGGTTACTGTATTCCTTAGGCTGCCCTAGGGAGCACATTGAGCACTCAAATGAACCAACCCATGTGGGGAAGACACAGGTGAGAATCTGATCCTGTCTTTTAAAGGAGACACTTAGTGAGAGGCTGGGGCATGGTATAGATCATGTTACCAAAATATCACATAGGCAAATGAAGGGATGCTTAAAAAAATGTAGCAAGAGTTATAAGAAGGGAGATGGAGTCTTAAAGAGTTGAAAATGGGAGCATCCTAATGAAGAAAATACCTTGAAGGTTTTAGTACAAACAAACAAACAAACAAACAGTTACAAAGTACAGACATCCCACATCCTGCCTTGCTTCACACAGAGCATGGTTTGTTGGCATGCCCTGTGTGTTTACAGTCACCCACAGTGGTACAAGCCTTGCAGTCACTAGTGGAAGAACTCACCTTGAGTCACTGACACACAAGGCACGTCTGTCCCACCACAAGCGTGGGCAGATTTGGCCCACTCGCAGCACCACTCGCAGGCACAGCAGTTACAATGTGTGAGGCTGTTTTTACTTCAAAGGGATGTGTGTCCTATCTAGAAAGGGACATGGTGACTTGCTCATCGTTTGACCATGCCCGATTCTCGTGGGTGAGGCTTGAGCGAGTTCGGACACAGCGTCCTGAGCCAGTGAGGGATGATGCAGCCTGAGGTGCAGTACAGAGCTGGGGCCTGGGGGCCTGGGCCCCGGGGGGAGTCATCCAAAGTGGCTAAGTCCCCCAGACTTACCTTCTCTTCTGCAAATGAGAGAGGTTGGTCTTCATGTCTGTAGTCAGGAAAGTTGAGGCTTGGGTGAACAAAAGGGTAAGTGAAAGAAAACAGAGACAGAAGAGGGAGAAGCCAGAGGAGCCTCTATACGGTAAATACAGTGTGGGTGGCCACACAAAAATGGGAGTCAAGGGAATGTCAGCCGCCATTCTCATGTAAGGGCAACTGTAGAACAGAGAGTTTACAGAGCTCATAAACAGGCATTGTGCTTGGCAGATTCTCTTACTGCACCTGTAACTGCCAGGAAATGGGAAGCCAAGGAAGCTTTCCTGGCAGGGGGTTAATGCCAAGCTGGCTGCTGGGCTCCCTCCTGGAGGGCTGACTACAGTGAATTCTTCCCTTTAGTAAAGCCTCTGGTTTAGAAGGCTGTTGGGGTGTTTTGTTTTACAAGCCCTAGGACTGAACAAAGGCTTTGGAAGGGAATCATTGGTGTGTTTAAAACCATCAAGCAATTTCCGACCACTGAATATAGACCGTACTGTGAGAGGACCGTAATTAGGTCCTGAATTTTTAATATGATCATTTTCCTGTGTCTGTTTGTGCTGGATTTTTTTAGAAGGCATTTACTATGTCCTGCAAATTAAATAATCTGCTTAATTGTCCTTTTAATTCCTCTTTGAGATCCTGCAGTGTCCCTTACCCCGGTCTTGCATAACGTCGCTGCGCTTCCCCTTAATTAGACTTGTAAATGTCAGCTGAGGTGAGTGAGCAGGTCGAGGACAGCAGGCTCTCCTCCTCCAGCTGTCATTCTGCTGAAGAATGGGCAGCTGCAACCAGCAGTGTGGGCTGGCCTCCACTCACCCTCCTAGGGTTCAAGGCTTGAGGCAGCCAGCATCCTTGTTGTTTTGTTGACTCCCAGCTTTCTGCTTTAAGGTAGCCAGTCCCTTGTCGTTTACTTTATTTGGCAATAAGTCCAGGAAGGGTTTGCTTCGGTGTGCTTTGCTGAAGCTGTAGAATTCTGAACCAACAAGATCATAGAGACTCTTGCTGACCAATGCTGGAACTCCATGCTGCCATGTTTGTCTGGAGACTGTCATTATTTTTCAGTACTTAAAGGTATTTAGTAAACCCCCAAGCTAGGTCTGAGTGCCTGAGCCAGTGAAGTCTTAATTGTGAATATTTTATATAATTCTGTTTATGTAACTTATTATATTTTTATAAGCTCAATAAACATATTAATAAAAGGGAGATCAACAGGCTGGTACCCTGTGGACTCTTATGAGTGGGGCAATAAGAGTGGAAGTGAATGAATGTCACTGATGTACTGTGTATGATGAGACCATGGGGTTGTGGCCATCCATCAACAAGAATGGGCAGCTGCAACCAGCAGTGTGGGCTGTAACATGTTAGAGCAGGGAGGTCTTTGCTAACAGGACAGGGGCAGGCATATATGGGTAATGTGAAGACAACATGGGACATTCTTTTCCACGTTGCCACCATCAGTTACAAACTCACTCTATCACTGTCCCAAATTCTGTGTCTTAGAGCAGTCATTTCTCAGTCTAGCTTTGGGGTCAGTAAGGGCCAGTAGTCAGCTTGCCCAGACCGTACTCAGGTCTCTGCCTACTGGACAACTTTGAACAGGGCAGCTCTGCTCCATCATCCTTCACCCTCTTCCACAAACCAGATAGAGAGCCTGAGCTGGCATGAAATTCATCATGGCAAGGCCACAAGCCAAGAGCAGGATGGAGGCCATCTGAAGGCTTGGGCTCAGAACTCGCTCCCTGTCATTTCTGGAGTCCTACTGGCAAAGCAAATCAACTGTCCAGACCCAGAGACAAGAGTAAGAAAGGAGACTACCCCAGAGCACGAGGAGGGGCTGAATAACAAAGAGCATGGAAAATAAGACTGTGTTGAAAGACTGCCACGAGGGGAGACCCTCACTCAAGTCTCCGGATGACACGACCACCCAATAACTCACAAGAGACCGATCTTGATGCAACAGCATGAGGTTTATTCAGGGGGAGGAGGGGAAGCCAGTATACTGGGGATGAGCCGTAACCCTCACAGGGACAGAGGAGCTTGACCCCGAGCACAAGAAGTGAGGGGTATTTAAAGGGAAAAAACACAAACTAGGGGGGTGAGGAGGTTACCAAGGAAACATAACATAAACAGTGGAAAATTCTAAAGGGACCCAACCCCTGATTGAGTCAGGGTCATAAGGAAAACATCCTACACACTCATTATCCACAAGAATGTGGTTTGGTCAATGCTATTCACTTTGTGGCTGACTGTTCCCTGGAACCACCCAGATGGCTCATATCCTGCTTTTTGTTCTTGGACCTAGCTGGGGGAGCCTTTGTGGCCAACAGGTTCCTGAAACTGGCTAGTCTACATTCTTGGCTTGTTACAGAGGTTTTCCATGCCCTTTTAGGTAAAGTTTATACATTATACATTCCTACTAATACATTTCTATTAAATGCTCTTATCTTAAAATTCTAAAATTCTCCAGCTCTTCATTGTCAATTGGCCACCAACGCTGAACAACAACAGGTGAGTTGTAGGCATCCTTTGGGTACCCAGAGAGTTGGAGAATTGCTCAATGTAAAGGTACAAAACTGTTCTGGTGTCTGAATGGTCCAGAATATCAGAAATCTTTGTTTCCCTTAATGGCGTAAACTTCTAAAATCCTAGTGTAGAGTAAGGTGAGAAAGGGAATAGATGGCTAAGCCTATTTGCCTGATGGTCAAATATTACATTACATGTCCTACAAAAACCTCAAAGTTCTAAGGATGCAGGTTGCTGATGCTTCAGTGTCCTGGTGCTCCTGTGTGCTGATGCCCATGTGCTGGTGCTCCTGTGTGCTGATGTTCTTGTGTACTGATGTTCCTGTGTGCTGATGTTCCTGTATGCTGATGCTCCTGTGTGCTGATGCTCCTGTGTGCTGGTGCTCCTGTGTGCTG
>JADRCD010224072.1:5213-60872 GCA_019843815.1 Montemys delectorum | reverse complement strand
CTCTCTCTCTCTCTCTCTCTCTCTTTTCAACTGAACCACAGTTTCCCCTACCTTGTTTCCTCTCAGTTCCTCTCCCTCATCTCCTTTCTGCCTACCCCCACCTACCCCTTCTCTGATTCTCTTCAAAAAAGGACAGGCTTCCCATGAATGTCAACCAACCATGGCATATCACATTGCAGTAAGATTATGTACCTCTCTTTATATTGAGACTGAAAGAGGCAACCCTGTAGAAGGGAAGGGTCTCAGAAGCAGGCAAAAGAGTCATAGATAGCCCCTGCTCCCACTGTTGGGAGTCCCATAAGAAGAACAAGCTACAAAATTGCTACACAAAGGATAAACAGGCTGAGAAAGAAATTAGAGAAACACCTTTCACAATAGTCACAAATAATATAAAATGCCTTGATGTTACTCTAACTAAGCAAGTGAAAGATCTGTATGACAAGACCTTCAAGTCTCTGAAGAAAGAAATCGAAGATCTCAGAAGATGGAAAGATCTCCCATGCTCATGGATTGGTAGGATTAATACAGTAAAAATGGCCATCTTGCTGAGAGCAATCTACAGATTCAATGCAATCCCCATTAAAATTCCAAATAAATTCTTCATAGAGTTAGAAAGAGTCATTAGCAAATTTATATGGAATAACAAAAACCCTAGGATAGTACAAACTATTCTCAACAATAAAAGAACTTCTGGGGGAATCACCATCCCTGACCTCAAGCTGTACTATAGAGCAATAGTGATAAAAACTGCCTGGTATTGGTACTGTGACAGGCAGGTAGATCAATGGAATAGAATTGAAGACCCAGAAATGAACCCACACACTTATGGTCACTTGATCTTTGACAAAAGAGCTAAAACAATCCAGTGGAAAAAAGACAGCATTTTCAACAAATGGTGCTGGCTCAACTGTTGGTTAGCATGTAGAAGAATGCAAATTGATCCATTCTTATCTCCTGTGCAAAGCTTAAATCCAAATGGATCAAAGACCTCCTCATAAAACCAGATAAACTGAAACTAATAGAAAAGAAAGTGGGGAAAAGACTTGAGCACATGGGCACAAGGGAAAATTTCCTGAACAAAAAACCAATAGCTTATGCTCTAAGGTCAAGAATTGACAAATGGGACCTCATAAAATTGCAAAGCTTCTGTAAAACTGTAACATATATGCAAAATTGGTCAGTTCCATGAAGGATCACTGGTTGTCACTTTCTGTGAGGCCCTCTGAGCCCAGTCAATTCTGTGTGTTGTCTTGTGGTGTCCTTGAAATGTCTGGCTCCTACAATCCTTCCTCCCTTCTTCCACAGGGATCTACAATCTCCACCTAATGTTTGGCTGTGGGTCTCTGCATCTGTTACCATCAGATGCTGGATGAAGTCTTTCAGATCTGACAGTTATGCCAGGCTTCTGTATGCAAATACGGAATATCATTAATAGTGTCAGGGGTAGTCCTTCTCTCATTGCATGGGCCTCAAGCTGAATCAGTCATTGGTTGTCCATTCTCACAATTTCTGTGCTACCTTTATGCTAGCACATCTTGTAGCAGGACAGAGTATAGGTCAATGGCTTTGTGGCTGGCTTAGTGTCCCAAGTCCTCCACTGGTTACAGGTTCAGGCTCCATGTCTCCCATTGCTAGGAGTCATCATTATTGATTCTTTGGCGTTTCCATTGCACTAGGTTTCTAGCTTGTCCCAGAGTTGCCCCTTCCCCCATGCCGGTTGTCTCTCCCCATACTCTCTCCCTCTATCCTCCCCCAACTTGATGTGAGATTCCATTTTACAACTGTCAAAATGGCTAAGATAAAAAACACAAGTGAGAGCTCATGCTGGGTGAGGATCAAAGGGAACACTCTTCCATTGCTAGTGGGAGTGCAAACTTGTACAATCAGTTTGAATATATATATGTTTCTCAGAAAATTGAGAATCAATTTAATCCAAGACAGAGCTATACCACTCCTGAACATATACCCAAAGGGCACTCTACCATACCACAAGGATACTTGCCTAACTATGTTCATTACAGCTTTATTTGTAATAGCCAAAAGCTGAAAACAACCTAGATATCCCTTAGCCAAAGAATGGATAAAGAAAATCCATTAAAAATGATTAAAAATGTGGACATCATGAAATTTGCAGGACAATGGATAGAACTAGAAAGAAAACCCATTCTTTGTGGGTCAATATAGGACCTCAAAGGCAAACATGCTATGCTTATAAGTGAATATTAGCTGTAAAGTAAAAGATAACTATGCCACAACCCATAGACCCATAGAAGCAAAGTAACAAGGAGGACTCCAGGAGGAATCCATAAATCTCCCTGTGATAGGGAAATAGCACAGACATTGCTGGTAGACAGGAGTGGTGGTGCCAGGGTAGGGAAGTGGGCACAGAGACAGGAAGGGAACTATGTCATTTTTATATACTTATCTGTGTAATTTACTTTTCCAGTCTTCATAAAGCTTCGAGGAATAAATCTAGGATTCCAGGTGTGGAATTATGTAATCTATTATGGGAACACTTCCAAATATATTTCCAAAGACTTTTGAGGAAATTTTCTTTCTCTTGGTGATATTGATCCTTTCAGTTGTGTCTGGAAAGTGTGGTTTAATGGTGGATTCTGCAATTGTACTTTGAGTGTAGAAAGAAAAGTCCGAGCCCGGAAAAGTAAGATAGAGAAAATTCTTCTGAAATAAAGAGCTATCAGGGTCATTAATTCTAATGTTCTGAATCTATTTAAGAGTTGAATAAGTGGGGGTGGAGTATAATGCCCATTATCACAGACACATAGTAAAGCAAGCAGAAGAAACTCCGTTCTTTTTTAAAATCTGTGCTCCCAAAGAAGAAGTCATTGCTTTAAAAACTTTGATTTTGTTTGGAACAATTGATTCTTGGAGAAGCGACCACTGAAAACTTCCAGATAGAGGCTGGTGGGAAACTGCTCTGGTCATTGTGCCCAATAGATACAATGGCGAAGAGCAGGGCTTCCCAGATGACTGCACCATTCTAAATATTGTATTAAGTCAGTTACTTAAGGGTATTTTAGAGAACAAGTTAATGGGCAGAGTTGTCATATTATATTACATGCAACAATTACCCTCTGCCAGACGGCCATATTAGAGAAAGACGTCTAAAACAACTGAGCTTGCTTAGAGAATAGTAAAGTCATTTAAGGCATTGCTTTTTCATGTGAAGGTTATCAGCTGTGAAATATTCTACAGACATGGAATATTACATTTGACCTATATGTCAGGCAAAGAATTTCCAGATGAAATCTCAAAAGTATATTTTTTGATAGAGCTTTAGACTTCATTCATTTTATTACATTCAGCTTTTGATAACAGGGCTTATGTTGCATATTCTTGTTATCAGAAAAGGATATAGATCTTTTATCTATCTAATGTTATTATTGATTTTTCTATCAAGCAATCAATGAATTAGACATATTTATGTATACTTATCTATTGTCTATCATTTATATGCAGTCTTTTTTATTAATTATAACCATATTTATTTTTTCTTTTATTGAAAATAGATTATTTTCTCACATAATATACCCTGTTGGATTTCCCCTCCCTTTGTTATTCCTGTTTTCTCTCCACATCTCCCATTCATATCCATCACATTTTGTCTCTCATTAGAAAACAAACCAGCTTCTAAGAGGTAATAACAGAACAGAATAGTATGATGCAATATATAATAAGGTAAACCCCCCCACTAGAATAGGACAAAACAAACAAGCAAGCAAACAAACAAGCAAGCAAACAAACAGAAGGAAAAGATCCTCCTCCCAAAGGCACATTATATAGCATTATATAGATGCAGAGACCCACTGATTCGCACATTTAGGAATCCTTTTAAAAAGCTAAACTGGAAGCCATAAAGAACATAAAAAGGACTTGCATGGTAAAAAGAGAAAGAAGAAAGAGAGGGAGAGAGAGAGAGAGAGAGAGAGAGAGAGAGAGAGAGAGAGAGAGAGAGAGAGAGAGAGAGAGAGAGAGAGGAGGTGATATAAAATATAAAATTTTAAAAGATATATAATTTTAAAAAATCTACTAATCATTTTATTTGTTTATATTTCAATTGTTATCTCCCTTCCCAGTCTCCCCTCCATGAAACCCTATCTCATCCCCTCCCCTTTGCTTCTAAGAGGGTGCTCCCCCAACCATCTACCCACTTGAGCTTCACCACTCTTGACTTCCTCTCTTTCAACTTGTATCCCTTTGATTTCCTTTTGTTGCCTAATTACTCTGGCTATAATTTTGAATACTATATTGAATAGATAAGGGGAGAAGGGGCAGCTTTGTCTTGTCCCTGATTTTAGTGGGATGGCTTCAGGTTTCTCTCCATTAAGTTTGATGTTGGCTATTGGTTTGCTATATATTGCTCTTGTTATGTTTAGGTATGGGCCTTGAATTCCTGATCTCTCCAAGACTTTTAACATGTAGGGATGTTGTATTTTGCCAAAGGCTTTTTCAGCATCTAATGAAATGATCATGTGTTTTATTTTTTCCTTTGAGTTTGTTTATAGAGTGGATTGCATTGATGGATTTTTGTATATTGAACTATCCCTGCATCCCTGGGATGACACATTCTTGATCACGGTGAATTATCATTTTGATATGTTCTTGGATTCAGGTTGACAGAATTTTACTGTGTATTTTTGCATCAATATTCATGAGAAAATTGGTCTGAAGTTCTATTTCTTTGACGGGGCTTTGTGTGGTTTAGGTATCAGTGTAACTGTGGCTACGTAGAAAGAATTGAGTAGTGTTTCTTCTGTTTCTATTTTATGGAATAGTTTAAGAAGTATTGATATTAGGTTTTCTTTGAAGGTCTGATAGAATTCTGCAATAAACTCATCTGGTTCTGGATTTTTTTTTTTTTTTTTTTTGTTTGGAAGTCATTTAATGGCTGCTTGTATTTCTTTAAGGGTTATGGGACTGCTTAGATGGTTTATCTGATCCTGATTTAACTTTGATACTTGGTATCTCTCTAGAAAACTGTCCATTTTATCCAGATTTCCCAGTTTTGTTGAATATAGGCTTTTGTAGTTAGATCTGATGATTTTTGAATTTCCTTAGTTTCTGTTGTTGTATCTCCCTTTTCATTCCTGATTTTGTTAATTTGAATCTGTCTCTGTGCCCTTTGGTTAGTTGGCTAAGGGTTTATCTATCTTGTTGATTTTTTTCAACAAGAACCAGCTTCTGGTTTGGTTGATTCTTTGCATAATTCTGCTTGTTTCTACTTGGTTGATTTCATCCCTAAGTTTGATTATTTCCTGCTGTCTACTCCTCTTGGGTGTATTTGCTTCTTTTTGTTCTAGAGCTTTCAGGTGTGCTGCTAAGCTGCTAGTGTATGCTCTCTAACAGTTTCTTTTTGGAGGCACTCAGAGCTATGAGTTTTCCTCTTAGCACTGTTTTCATTGTGTCCCATAAGTTTGGGCATATTGTGCCTTCATTTCCATTAAATTCTAAAACATCTTTAATTTCTTTATTTTTTCCTGACCAAGTTATTATTGAGTAGAGAGTTTTTCAGCTGCCATGTGTATGGGGGCTTCCTGTTATTTCTGTTGTTATTGAAGACCAGGCTTAGTCTGTGGTGATCTAATAGGATTATAGGATTATTTCAAACTTTTTTTTTTATCTGTTGAGGCTTGTCTTGTCAATTTGTATGGTCATTTATATAACTGAATATATGGTCAATTTTGGAGAAGGTACCATGAGGTGCTGTGAACAAGGTATAGTCTTTTGTTTTAGGGTGAAATGTTTTGTAGATATCTGATAAATCCATTTGGTTTGTAACTTCTGTTACTTTCATTGTGTCTCTGTTTATATTCTGTTTCTATGATCTGTCCATTGGTGAGAGTGGGTAGTTGAAGTCTCCCACTATTATTGTGTGAGGTTCAATGTGTGCTCTGAGCTTTAGTAGAGTTTCTTTTACAAATGTGAGTGCCTTTGCATTTGGGGCACAGATGTTCAGAATCGAGAGTTCCTCTTGGTGGATTTTTTTCCTTTGATAAGTACGTAGTGTCCTTCTCAATCTTTTTTGATAATCTTGGTTGACAGTCTATTTTATTTAATAATAGAATTACTACTCCAGCTTGTTTCTTGGGACCATTTACTTGGAAAAAGTTTTCTATCCTTTTACTTTAAGATTGGGTCTCTCTTTGTTACTGAGGTGTGTTTCCCATATGAAGCAAAATACTGGGTCCTGGTTAAGTATCCAGTGTGTTAGTCTATGTCTTTTTATTGGAGGATTGAGTTCATTGATGTTGAGATATATTAAGGAACAATGATTGTTGCTTCCTGTTATTTTTTGTTGTTGTTAGAGATGGAATTATGTTTGTATGGTTATCTTCTTTTGTGTTTGTTGTGAGAATATTACTCTTTTGCTTTTTCTTGGGTGTAGTTTCCCTTTCTGTGTAGGAGTTTTCCATCTATTATCCTTTGTAGAGTTGGATTTGTAGAAAGATATTTTTCAAATTTGGTTTTGTCATGGAATATCTTGGTTTCTCCATCCATGGTAATTGAGAGTTTTGCTGGGATAGTAGCCAAGGCTGACATTTGTGTTCTGTTAGGGTCCACATGATATCTGTCCAGGATCTTCTGGCTTTTATAGTCTCCAGTGAGAAGTCTGGTGTAACTCTGATAGGTCTGCCTTTATATGTTTCTTGACTTTTTTCCCTTACTGCTTTCAATATTCTTTCTTATTCTGTGCATTTGGTGTTTTGATTATTATGTGACAGGAGGAATTTCTTTTCTGTTCCAATCTATTTGGTGTTTTGTAGGCTTCTTGTAGGTTTATGGGCATCTATTTCTTTATTTTAAGGATGTTTTGTTCTATAATTTTGTTGATGATGTTTACTGGCCCTGTGAGATGGGAGTTTTTCCCTTTCTTCTATGTCTATTATTTTTAGGTTTAGTCTTTTCATTGTGTCCTGGATTTCTTGAATGTTTTGAATGAGGAGCTTTTTGCTTTTTGTGTTTTCTTTGACTGTTGTGTCAATGTTTTCTATGGTGTCTTCTGCCCCTGAGATTCTCTCTTCTATCTCTTTTATTCTTTTGGTGATGCTTGCATCTCTGACTCTTGATCTCTTTCCTAGGTTTTCTATCTTCAGAGTTGTCTCCTTTTGTGCTTTCCTTAATGTTTATTTATCCATTTTTAGATCCTGGATGGTTTTGCTCAATTTCTTCACCTGTTTGTCTGTTTTCCTATATTTCTTTAAGAGATTTATGTGTTTGGGCCTCTACTTGTTTACTTATGTTCTGTATTTATTATGGGAGTTATTTACGTCCTTCTTAAAGTACTCTATCATCTTTGTGAGATATGATTTTAGATATGAATCTTGCTTTTCATGTTTGTTGGGGGTATCCAGGGCTTGCTATACTGGGAGACCTGGGCTCTGCTGTTGCCAAGTAGCCTTGGTTTCTGTTGCTTATGCTCTTCTGCTTATCTCTCACTATCTGGTTATCTCTAGTGCTAACTGAGCTTTCTGTCTCTCATTAGTGCCTGTCCCTCCTGTAAGCCTGTGAGCCTGTGGTCCTGTGATCCTGGTTGTTTCAGAAGTCCTGGGAGTCCAGCTGTCTCTATGATTCTCTGATTCTGTGATCCTGAGATTCTGAGATCTTGTGTGTGTCAGAGCTCCTTGGAGTCAAGCTTCATCTGGGTGTTGTAGGAGTTGGTGGGGAGACAGAGCCCTGAGTCAGCTCTGGGCACAGATGACAACAGGATGGATCATGTGTCTCTGGCTGGGTGGGGTTTCTTGTGTTCTCTGGGTCATGGGAGGTCCCAGTTATGCTGGGTTTTGGGGCAGAGGTTGGGGCCTTACCCGAATCCTGGTGTGTGACAACTCCTGGGAATCAAGCTTCCTCTGGTTGTTGTAGGAGTGGCTAGGGAGCCAGAGCCCTGGGTCCTCTTCCAATGGATGTAATTTAGAGAAAAGAAGATTCTTTAATTATACAACAATATGTCACCAAATAATTACCATGACATCATGAGAAGAGTAGATTCTTCCCTGAAGTTAGATTGTAGATGTGGACAGGGGATAGAAGATGTACTTTTCTTTCCAAGGCTGTGTTTAGATACAAGATACAGAGGAAAGTAGGTGTGAACTGACGAGTATTTAAGATTCAGGCATCTTATTAAAGTTTATCCAGTCCAAGCAGGAGGAATGAAGGTGAGATATTACAAGACAGCTATGCTTTCAGGACTTAAGCTCACAGAGCATTGTAAACTTGCAAACTTTTAAATTACATATTTTTTATATGGTTTGATGCATGACATTTATAAAACTATCTTGAAGGAGTTTGTAGGTTTTGTTTTTTTTGGTACCAATTTAAATAGTTTTATTTTTCCATGTTACTTGTTTTGGGTCCCTGTGGAACAATGCTACACCCTCTCTACTTGGACTGACTTAATCCACCTCTTCAATGGTGGGACCTGAAGAAGCACCACTAGATGGAGCATCTCCTTTGCTAGGGAAGCCACCAGGCATTCCTCCAGGCATGCCGCCAGCACTCTGTTACAGCTTGGTAATGATAGGGTTGCAGACTTTCTCCAGTTCTTTCTGCTGATGCTCAAATTCTTCTTTCTCTGCAGTCTGGTTCATTGCATTTGTCAAGACTCTTCTGTTTGTCTTCATCGTTGATCTTGCCTTGAAGTTTCTCATCTTCAACAGTTGCTTTCATGTTGAAGGCACAGGACTCCAGTGAATTCTTGGAGGAAACCTTATCTCTCTGCTTCTCATCCTCAGCCTTGTACTTCTCAGCTTCTTGGACCATGCGCTCAATGTCCTCCTTACTCAAGTGGCCCTTGTCATTGGTGATGGTGATCTTGTTCTCCTTTCCTGTGCTCTTATCTACAGCAGAAACATTGAGGATGCCATTGGCATCAATGTCAAAAGTAACCTCAATCTGAGGAAACCCACGGGGTGCTGGAGGTATGCCTGTGAGCTCAAACTTCCCAAGCAGGTTGTTGTCTTTGGTCATGGCCCTTTCACCTTCATACACCTGAATGAGTACAACTGGCTGGTTGTCAGGGTAGGTGGTAAAAGTCTGTGCCTGCTTGGTGGGAATGGTGATATTGTGCTTGATGAGGGCAGTCACGACCCCACCAGCTGTTTCAATACCAAGGGAAAGAGGAGTGACATTCAAGAGCAGCAAATCCTGAACATTCTCAGACTTGTCTCCAGATAGAATGGCTGCCTGGACAGCTCCACCATAGGCAACAGCTTCATCAGGGTTGATGCTCTTATTCGGTTCTTTTCCATTGAAGAAGTCTTGCAGAAGTTTCTGGATCTTGGGGATTCTGGTAGAACCACCCACCAAGACAATATCATGGATCTGTGACTTGTCTAGTTTGGCATCTTGAAGGGACTTCTCTACAGGGTCCAGTGAGCCACGGAACAGGTCAGCATTCAATTCCTCAAATCAAGCCTGGATAATGGAAGTATAGAAGTCAATTCCCTCAGAGAGAATCAATCTCAGTACTGGCCTGGGTGCTGGAGGAGAGGGTGTGCTAGGCCCGCTCACAGGCAGTGCGGAGACAAGATGGTGGACAGCTCTCTTGTTCTCGCTGATGTCCTTCTTGTGCTTTTGCTTAAACTCAGCAATGAAATGGTTGACCATTTGGTTGTCAAAATCTTCTCCACCCAAGTGGGTGTCTCTAGCTGTTGATTTGACTTCAAAAATTCCATCCTCAACAGTGAGGATTCACACATCAAAAGGGCCACCTCCCAAGTCAAAAATCAGCACATTCCTTTCAGCTCCGACCTTCTTATCTAAGTCATAAGCAATAGCAGCAGCAGTTGGTTCATTGATAATTCGAAGTACATTGAGGCCAGCAATACATTTGTTGCCTGCTGCTGAGAGTCATTGAAGTAAGCTGGCAATGTGACCATGGCATTGTAACAGTCTTTCTGAGGAATGCTTCTGCAATTTCCTTCATTTTTGTTAGAACCATTGAGGACACTCCCTCTGGGTAGAAACTTTTTGTCTCCCCTTTGTATTCCACTTGGACCTTGAGCCCACCTGCATCATTCACCACTAAGAAGGGCCAGTGCTTCATATCAGACTGAACAACAGCATCATCAAACCCATGTCCAATCAGACTTTTGGCATCAAAAACTGTGTTGTTGGAGTTCATTGCAACCTGATTCTTGGCCGCATCCCCAGTTAATCATTCTGTGTCCGTAAAAGCAATATAGCTCAGCATGGTGCCATTACCTTGGTCATTGGCAATTATTTCCACCTGTGCATGCTGGAAGACACCCACAAAGGAGTAGGTGGTGCCAACTGCAAGTCCCTTAGACATGGTTGCTTGCATGTAGGCCCGGCTGTGTGGATGATGAGAGCACACAGATGCCCAACAGCTGCCTCCGTGTTCAATGAGCAGGAGTTTGTAGTTTCATATGACATAGAGGAAGAGAGACAACAAATAGAGAGAAACCCTTATTACTCTTATTATAACTATCTTGGATGGAGATATATTCCCTATTATTTTAATTGGTGTCTGATAAATTGGTGTCTGATAAATTGGTGTCAAAGCATTATGAATGGTTCAGTAATTCTCTTGAGGATGTTGAAGAAAATGACAACATTTTTCATTTTCAAGTTTATTTATATTTCTCAGTAGAGAAGTGTAGTCAAAAATTTTTATATGGTACAGTTTGGATCAGGAATGTACCCTGAAAGCTCATGTGCTGAATACTTGGACATCATGTGGAGCAATTACGAGGTGGTATGTTCTTTGGGGAACAGGTCCTCATGGATAAAAAAAAAAGAAGGTCATTGGGGGAATCCCACCTTGCAGGTCCTTTTGTTTCTTTCTTTTTGTTCCTGGATTGTGAGGTGATAAGCGAGCTGTGTGTTCCCATTGTGCCTAGTATTGGATATGTCACCACAGAGTGCCAAGAGACTCTAGACTGAAACCATAAGTCCAAGTAAAACTTTCCTCCATATAAGTTTATTGTCAAAGGTATTTCCCACTCCTTCCTTAGAAAGTGAATGTAAAGGTGAGTGAAGTGCTTCCTATACAAGCGTGTCAACTTGAGTTTGATGCCTAGAATCCATGTAAAAAGTCACTCTATGATGTGAACCTGCAATCCTAGTATTTCTACAGTGAGCTGGAAGTGGAGACATTAAAATTGGCCAGAAACATTACAGGCCAGCCAACTGGGAGTACACAGAACATTGGCAGAAATGTATTCAGTCAACAGAGGCAATTAGAGAGAATCTGCCTCTCAACAAGTCAGAAGGCAAGAACTGATTTCTAATATGTTCTCTGACCTCTACACATACACTGCTGTGACACACGTGTACTACAGCAAGCATTTGCAAAGACCCACACAAAACAACAAAGATACTACAAAACAAAAAGGAAGCTAAATTAATATGCTTGAAGAATTTTATTAAAGTATTTTAGTTATTGATTAGATGGATACTTTCAGTGCTGGCTGAACACTGTAATTGCTTGAATATTGGTTTTTACATAGCTTCTAATTTACCCAAGAGTATTGCTTACAGAATGTTTAGAAATACAATTATTTTTACTTTGATAATGATATATAAAGATTATTTTCTGTCTATACATATGGTATAGTTTATCTCTAAGAAATTTGCTTGAGCATTAATTTTACATCATCCCTTTTTTCTTGTATCAATGACAAAATGTTCACGATATATTATTAGTTAAGGATATATATGTATACATATACATAAATATATATATATATATATATATAATTTTATGTGAAATACTTGCTCAAGTTTTCTTTTAAATCACTCACTTTCTACCACAACAGAATGACCATACTCCAAGTTCAAGTTGTATAAAAAAGCTTATGATAAGACATTGCTCCTTGTCTGCTTGCATGTCAGGAACTCTCATTCTCACATATTATGAGATCTTTGGTTGATGCTACCATAATGCTACATAATAGCCTACTTCTCAAAATACTACTTTAGAAATATTAAAATTGCCTCTATTATGCAGATATACACGTAACTCATACTATTCAATCTTTTTGCTCTTTTCAGTTATTGAAATAAAGTTTAGCCTTTTAGCTCTCATTGTTCTGTTAAGCCTTGTATATCAAGTTTCACATATAATTCTTATGATATTATATATTATATAAACATGTGGCATACACATATTAATTTAGAGTTTGACTCTGATTTTGCAACTCTTGATTTTGCACTGCTATGGCTTACAGTCCTTTTCGAATGATGTGAGGTATAATTTTATCTTCATCTTCTTGGTTCAGCTCTGCTTGTGCATGGATGCTGTGATCACTTCTCCTTGTGTTATTAACCTACAGGACGACTTGATATCAGTACATTGGGCAATATTTATATCTTTCTGTATATAGCTATCCCAAGATTTTTCTGCATTTGAATAGACATCTCAGAATCTATGTCAAACCCTAAATAAATTGTATGATTATTTTGATGATGTTCATTTCAGAATTGCCTGAATCTTTTACTTTAGTTTAGAATGCAGGACTGCTCAAGCATATTCAAATCTTTACGTCTCTAGCTTACCCAAGGTCCTTGTGTTCAGACGTTCTTTCCTAAAATTCTATTGTCAACACTTCGCTGTTGAAGAATCTCACCAGAACTCAAGGCAAAAGTTACCTTGATATTCATTAGTGGTCCTAAATCATGCAACTTTGTAACATGCTTTAAGGGCAGTGTTTCCTAACTTGCTCTTTTGTTGTCCCTGGAAGTCCTTATGGAGAATTTCTTTTTAAAGCCTGCTGTCTTCCTTTTCTTTCTTTTTTTTAAAAAAGATATTTTAATATAGGTTTAATCACTGAAGTTTAAGAGAAAGACATGCACACAAAAAAGATATTCTTGAAGGCATGGATATGGGCTTCAAAACACAGAGTAACAAAAATAAGAACCAATTGTGGGTGTGGGCTCCTCAAGGGGAGTGAGAGATCATTGCTTTTTTTTATTAGATGTTTTCTCTATTTACATTACAAATATTATCCCCTCTCCCTGCTCATTAACCCACCCACTCCCACTTCCCTGTCCTGGAATTCCCCTACACTGGGGCATCAAGCCTTCATGAGACCAAGGGTCTCTCCTATCATCAATGTCCCACAGGCCATCCTCTACTACATATGTGGCCGGAGCTGTGGATTCCTCCATGTATACTCTTTGGTTGGTGGTTTAGACCCTGGGAACTCTTGGGGGTACTAGTTGATTCATACTGTTGTTTCTTCTATGGGGGCTGCAAACTGCTTCAGCTCTTTGGGTTCTTTCTCTAGCTCCTCCATTGGGGATTTTGTGCTCAGTCCAATGGATGGCTGTGAGCACCCACTTCTGTATTAGTCAGGCACTGGCAGAGCCTCTCAGGAGTCAGCTATATCAGGTTCCTCTCAGTAGGCACTTGATGGCATCCACAATAGTATCTGGGTTTGGTAACTGTATATGGGATGGGTCCCTAGGTGGGAGAGTCACTGGATGGCCTTTCCTTCAGTTTCTGCCCCAAACTTTGTCTCTGTATTTCCTACCATGGGTATTTTGATCCCCCTTCTAAGAAGGACTGCAGTATCCACACTGTGGTCTTTCCTCTTCCTGAGCATCATGTGGTCTGTGAATTGTATCTTGGGTATTCCAAACTTCTGGGCTAATACTCACTTATCAGTGAGTGCATGCCATGTGTGTTCTTTTGTGATTGGGTTACCTCATTCAGGATATTTTCTAGTTCCATCCATTTGCCTAATAACTTCATGAATTCATTTTTAATAGATGAGTAGTACTCTATTGTGTAAATGTACCACATTTTCTGTATCCATTCCTCTGTTGAAGGATATCTGGGTTGTTTCCAGTTTCTGGCTATTATAAATATGGCTGCTATGAACATAGTGGAGCATGTGTCCTTATTACATTTTGGAGCATCTTCTGGGTATATGCCTAGAAGTGGTATAGCTGGATCTTCAGGTAGTACTATTTCCAATTTTCTGAGGAACTTCCAAATTGATTTCCAGAGTGCTGTACCAGCTTGCAGTACCACCAGCAATGGAGGAGTGTTCTTTCTCCACATCCTCACCAGCATCTGCTCACGCTTGAGTTTTTGATCTTAGCCAATCTGACTAAGATGTGAGGTGGAATCTCAGGGTTGTTTTGATTTTCATTTCCCTGCTGATTAGGAATATTGAACATTTCTTTAGGTGCTTCTCAGCCATTTGATATTCCTCAGTTGAGAATTCTTTGTTTAGCTCTGTACCCCGTTTTAAAATAGAGTTATTTGATTCTCTAGAGTCTAACTTCTTGTTTTCTTCGTATATATTGGATATTAGCCCTCTATTGTATATAGGGTTGGTAAGGATCTTTTCCTAATCTGTTGGTTGCTATTTTGTCCTATTGACAGTGTCCTTTGCCTTATAGAAGCTTTGCAATTTTATGTGATCCTATTTGTTGATTTTTGATCTTATAGCAAAAGCCAATGGTGTTCTGTTCAGAAAAATTTCCCCTGTGCCCATGTGTTCAAGTCTTTTCCCCACTTTCACTTCTACTAGATTCAGTGTATCTGGTTATACGTGGAGGTCCTTGATCTGCTTCGACTTGAGCTTTGTACAGGCAGATAAGAATGGATCAATTTGCATTCTTTTAAATGTTGATTCCAGTTGAACCAGCACCATTTGTTGAAAATGCTGTCTTTTTTCCACTGGATGGTTTTAGCTCCTTTGTCAAAGATCAAGTGACCATAGGTGTGTGAGTTCATTTCTGTCTCTTCAACTCTATCCCATTGATCTACCTGCCTGTCACTGTACCAATACCATGCAGTTTTTATCACAATTGTTTTGTAGCACAGCTTGAAGTTAGGCATGGTGATTCCCCCAGAAGTTCTTTTATTGTTGAGAATAGTTTTTGCTATCCTGGGTTTTTTTGTTATTCCAGATGAAGTTGGAAATTGCTCTTTCTAACTCTATGAAGAATTGACTTGAAATTTTGATGGGGATTGTATTGAATCTGTAGATTGCTTTTGACAAGATGGCCATTTTTTTTTATTAGGTATTTTCTTTATTTACGTGTCATATGTTTACTCCTTTCCCAGTTTCCCCTCCAAAAAGCAAGCAAGCAAGCAAGCAAGCAAGCAAACAAACAAATAAAAACAAGAACAAACCCCTGTTGCCTCTCCCCTCCCCATGCTTGCCACCCCACCCTCTTCCACTTATTGGCCCTGGCATTCACCTACACTGGGGCACAGAATCTTCACAGGGCCAAGGGCCTCTCCTCCCATTGATGATTGACTTTGCAATCCTCTACTATACACATACTGCCAAAACAATCAGTCCCTCCATGCATAGTCCTTGGTTGGTGGTTGAGTTAGGTCCTCTGGTAGTACTATGTCCAATTTTCTGAGGAACTGCCAAACTGATTTATTTCCAGAGTGGTTGTACCAGTTTGCAATCCCACCAGCAATGCAGGAGTGTTCCTCTTTCTCCACAACCTTACCAGCATCTGCTGTCACCTAAGTTTTTTATCCTAGCCATTCTGACTGGTGTGAGGTGGAATCTCAGTGTTGTTTTGATTTGTATTTCCCTGATGACTAAGGATGTTAAACATTTCTTTAGATGCTTCTCAGCCATTTGATATTCCTCAGTTGAGAATTCTTTGTTTAGCTCTGTACCCCATTTTTTAATAGGGTTATTTGGTTCTCTGGAGTCTAACTTCTTGAGTTCTTTGTATACATTGGATATTAGCCCTCTATCAGATGTAGGATTGGTAAAGATCTTTTCCCAATCTGTTGGTTGCCATTTTGTCCTATTGACAGTGTCTTTTGCCTTACAGAAGCTTTGTACTTTTATGAGGTCCCATTTTCCAATTCTTAATTTTAGAACATAAGCTATTGGTGTTCTGTTCAGGAAAATTTCCCCTGTGCCCATGTGCTCAAGCTCTTCCCCATTTTCTTTTCTATTATATTCAGTGTATCTGGTTTCATGTGGAGGTCCCTGATCCACTTGGACTTGAGCTTTGTGCAAGGAGATAGGAATGAATCGATTTGCATTCTTCTATATGCTAATGGAGCAAGAACCATTTGTTGAAAATGCTGTCTTTTTCCCACTGGATTGATTTAGCTTCTTTGTCAAAAATCAAGTGACTATAGATGTGTGGGTTCATTTCTGGGTCTTCAATTCTATTCCATTGATTTACCTGCCTGTCCTCTGTGCCAATACCATGCAGTTTTTATTCACAATTGCTCTGTAGTACAGCTTAAGGTCCGGGATTGTGATTCCACCAGAGGATCCTTTATTGTTGAGAATAATTTTGGCTATCCTGGGATTTTTGTTATTCCAGAAGAATTTTCAAATTGCTCTTCCAAGTCTGTGAAGAATTGAGTTGGAATTTTGATGGGGATTCCATTGAATCTGTAGATTGCTATTGGCAAGATGGCCATTTTTACAATATTCATTCTGCCAAACCACAAGCATGGGAGATCTTTCCATCTTCTGAGATCTTCTTCAATTTCCTTCTTCAGAGACTTGAAGTTCTTGTCAGACAGATCTTTTACTTGCTTAGTTAGAGTCACACCAAGGTATTTTTATATTACCAGGATCAGCACTACTGTATTGTCCAGGCAAGGTGCAGGGCCCACTCTCCTAATACTGGAGCTGGTGATGGACAGGGACAGCTCACCCAGTCTCATGACCCTGGGGCCAATCTCTGTTGGCTATAGGTTCCATGCTACCTCAAGACAGGTAAGAGGAGGGCCAGCTCTCCTATGCTCTCCCCCTTGAGGCAGGTTCATCTTTTCCCCCACCCTCTTATTCCCCACCCTCCCTCCCCTGCCCCCTTTCAGGTACTGTCTAGGTGAGGTACAGGGCCTGCCCTCCCTAGTACTGCAACTGATTAGGCACAGGTACGGGTCTCAGGAACTCAGGACCCTGTGAGCAGCTTTCTTTGACTGCTAGAGGTGGGGAGAAAAGGGAGGGAGGATCATCTCTGTACCTATGGTGCACTAGGGCAGGTAAGTGTGTGTGTGTGTGTGTGTGTGTGTGTGTGTGTGTGTGTGTGTGTGGTCAGCTCTCCCACACTCCTGCCCATACCCTCATCACAGTCACCAGGGCCAGCTCTCTCCCCTGTGCTGCCTCTGGTGAAATGTGGGACCAGCTCTCCAGAGCACCACAGTCAGTGAGGAGTAGGGCCAATTCTGTACAGCCCCCGGACATCTACATGGTCCTCTGCATCTGCCCCAACCAGGGATGTCCCCCTCTTTTCTAGTGGTAATATCAGTCACAGAATTGACACTGACCTATGCCATAGACTCAGATGTGGCCCTCATCAGCAACTTGGGCTGGAACCTAGCCCAAGGTGGTGTGGCTGCCCACTCACAGCAGGCTACTCCTCCTTACCTTTGAGGTTCCACTTCCATTACTCTTCATAATGCTCAGGCTGCTTCACTTCCTTTTTTTCTCATCTGACCGCCACATTCTCCCATATTGTGGTGGCTTCCTTTTAATCTGGCCATGTGCTGGCAGGCTCCTGGGTAACATCCTCCATCTATTCTCCAAGGAGTGACGGCAGGCGAGTATCTGTGGCCCACTTGTGTCAACTTCCTTTTATTTTTTAAAAACCCCCGCAAGGTTTTGCGTTTGCATGTTTGTTTGCTTTAAATTCCTTGCTCTGTTACTTTATTGTATATACCTCACTGAGATAGAAGCCGACGTGTGGATGGCAGCCATATTGGCTGCTGACCTCACCAAGGTGGAAGCAGGTCTGTGACCTACTTTTCCAGGTCGTTCTTGTTCCCTCTAGAGGAAGCTGATCTGTGCTGTGAACTAGCAGGCAAGTCTGTAGATAGCACGGTAGTCCACAGGTCTCTGTTTGTCTTCCTTCTCTTACACTGGGTTGCCTGGATTTGATTTTTATGAGCCTTAGCCTTGAGATAGCTTTGGCCACCAAGCCAGGCATCAAGATAGGACGAACAAAGGGCTGCCATCTGCTCTGCTCCTGACTGATATAAGAACAACACAAGGTATCTCTCTGCCTATTGCTGGGGGTATGCTTATTTTTATATCTAAATTTTTATACCTAAATTTTGCTTTCTTCCTCATCAATTACATTTTTTTTTTCAGAATTGTTAAGCTACAAATCATTGTCCTACAACTTTATGGCATTTTAAAAACGTAATGGGAAATTTCAGTTATTTAAAAAATAGACAGTTTCGACATTCGGCTTATAAGAGATGATAATATACAAAAGTTTCATGCCAATGTTGTTTTTACAAACAAACTGAAATATATTCATGTCACCAAGGCGGCATGCTATCTGAGAGCAGGTGCTTTGGGGCCAGACGGGAAATGGTTTCAAACAAACACTTTGTTGTTGTTGTTGTCATTGCCTCGGAGAACTTTTAAAAGTTAACTGTATGTTTTCAGCTCCAGTCGCTCACTTTTAAAGCATAGCTAATTATTCCCATTCAGTAGTTTATACCCCATGTGAGGGATGGCATGGTAATAGAAACATACACTACCATTTCCTAATACCCCTGTCTTCAAGATCTGCAGCTACCATTGTTTCAGCGTTAATGGTGGCAATTACCTTTTGCCCATTTTAAAATTTTCTGATTAGACATATTAGAGCTTTACCAATTTTGTTGTTCTTTTCAAGGAAATAACTTTTGGCGTTTCAAGTTTACTCAACTGTCAGCTTCCTGATTCTACTTCTGCATTTATATAGTTATTGTTTATTTACTTTTATTCATTCTGGATTTCATTTTTTTCTAACTTTTTCATGTAGGTCAGGACACTGGATTTAATAACTTTTATTTTCTAATATAAATGTTTACAGTTAGGCATTCCCATTTAAGCAGCCTTCAGGAATACCCTAGTATTTCATGTGTCATATTTTTATTTAGGAATTATAAGGGTTACCAGCCTCTTCTGTAGTCTGTTTTGTTTGTGTCTGAAGCTCTGTTCTTGCCCTCTGATATTCACTGCCAGAGTGGATGGATAGTCTCCCATTTATTTACTTTCAGCACTGTCTGTCTTTTATTTTATAAACACATCTTCACGAAACTCAGTATACTCTTTTTTAAAAAAAATTGTTTGATCACTGTAGGCTATAAATTGATGTTTGTGGTCTACTTCTATTTAATTTCAGTTTGGGGTTTGCTGGATTTCATGTATCGCTTTATTTTCTGATCTTCTTCACCAGTTTTCAATTGTTCTATTTTCTTCCCTGACACTTTCTGACTTTCAGAGTATTTGTAAAGCCCATTTTAAAAAGACTCGTCTACTAAAGTTTTAACCACATCTTTTTGTTTTACTTTTAGGTGCCTGCTGTTGGAATTACAGTACACACTTACCTTTGCACACTATGTCTAAATTGTTCTTTAGCTACTTCACTTACAGTCTGAGATTTAAATGTTTTCTCAAATAGAAAACGTGCATTAATAAGAGTCTTATCAATCCTAAAAAAAGCCTTGCCTATAATCTCCCAGATGTTTTAAGGGCACAGGCCCATAACAGCTTTATAGAAGTAAAGGGATTACAGGATTTACAGAAGATGGGATTAACCCGAGTATCTTTTTACATGATTATGATGCTGATTGTTATTATCTGGTATGTTTAAGAAAACTGCACTATGTGAAAGAATAAAAAAACCCTAACAAATAAAACAAAGCAAAAACATAAGGATTGGAGTGAGCTGAAAACAGAAAAAAAAAGAAATTGAAAGGTTAAATATATTGAGTAGGAAAATGTTCTAATATTCCTTCTTCACATTTACCCCTGCAAGGAGAGTGAAAGAGCCCTTAAAACTGATTCTAGGCACTTCTCCTATTTACTTGATGAAGTCTACAGTTGAAAGCATATCTTTAAACCCTAATATTATTAAAATTTATAGCACAGTTTACTACATTGATGAATTTATTTCAAAAGACAGGAATTACATTTTTTAATGGATGTTTTACTGGCTCTTTAGTAATATCTATAAATAAGTAGTGATAAGCATGTTAGTCCTGATTGTTAATATTACAGCATGCATTTAAAAGTTTCAGAATTACCTATTAACATTTACTATTTTTAGATGGTTGGAATTCTATTTTTATAGATCCTGTTAATGAGACTCTTAGTTGAAAACAAACTTGTCTTATATTCTCCCGTGAAGAGTAGAGGTTGCCATTACTTCACTAAAATTAGGAAGGGAATGGTTGCATATGGAATACTAATTATAAAGCAGATTTTTTTATTTCAGTGAAGATGTTCACAACCTTCATGAAATACATCTAAAACATTTGTTAAAACTATCCCCTGACATCGGCTCCAACAGCCAGGCTATTTTAATTTCACCATCTAATTTTCCAGACACTCTTGTTAGTTTAATCAATATTGTCATTTGGATGTGATCCAAGGTGTGTACAGACACCAATGTCCCTCTAATGCTCCATGACAAATAAAAAAACCTCATGAAAATGTCATTTTCCAATTCACATTTCTGAAAGATTGTTAGTTATCTAGATGAAATGGTAATGTTCTAGGGACAGCATCATTTAAAAATTACACCTGGGTCCTGTCTTATTGTTTGAATACGTAACTAAAGAGCTAAGGCCATTTGTCTGAGTAATCCAGACCAAATGCTTTCTTAAAGAATTATGTACTCAAATAGTTTGCATTGTGGAGGCTTGCTGTGGAGTTTTCTTGTTATCCGGAATGTGTGCATTACAAAATGTATGGTGAATTTGCAAATGTGTTAGCATAGGGATCATGTACAACAAACCCTGATGAAATGTTTAAGGAAGATTCTTGGTGTTCAAGTTTGTCACCATACGACCTGTTTTATTGTTAACATGTTCAGTCGAAGAGACTGTGTCAGGCATTTTCATTCTTAGTCCAGTTGGATGGTGCTGTGCTGACACATGCTCTCTAAGTTGCTTAGGAATGTTCTTGTCCTCCAACCAGGAGATCATAATAATATGGTCCCTTCTACAGCTAAAACTCCTTCGGAAGGAGCTAAATGGTGTTACTTTCCCACGGCTGCCCCACTGAGGCCTCTATATAGCCGAAAACTTCTGGGGACATGTACAGGACAACTGAACACTAGAATGATTCTGGCAATGCCTAAACATGAACTGGACGAGAATGAGCTAATCCACACACTTGTGTGGACAGAGGAAAGCTCAGGAGGTTTCAACCCTATTCAAAGAACTACAGGTAATTAAGTAATGTTGAGAGTGGGAGAAGTAGTCTTCTTTAGGTAAAGACACAGCAGTGGGTTACTGAAGAACAAATAGTTAACCCTGACAACATACATGTATATGTGTGCATGTGTATATGTATATGCACTTGTATATACGTTACATACACAATTAACATTATTTAGACGGAACAGGTTATATAATTTTACTGACGTCTTACCAGAATTTTTTTTCCCCAAGAAGTAAAGAGTTTATTTCCTTTTACAGTTTAGCATCATGAAAATTCAGGGCAGGAACTCAGCAGGTACCTGCAGGCAGAGGCTATAAAGGAATGCTACTTCCTGGCTTTCTCTCTGTGCCTTGCTCAATCTGCTTTTTTTTTTTTTTAGTTTTATTGCATTATGATGAGAAAAGTTACATGACTTCAATTTATCTGAATTTGTTAACATTTAAAAACATATTTTAAGTAAATAGAATTAAATCACATTTTTGTTTCCCTTCAATACCTACAATATTGTTTTTGTCATATTATTTAAAATTTATAAAATATTATAACAATAAAATGAGTATTATGAAAGTTGTTTGATATAAAACAGCAATCAATTGAACAGTCTTATGTAGATGCTTGTCTATAGCAATACGAAAAATACATAAGTTTTTCTCAATATAAATTTTAAATAACTCCAAACATATTAACTGTATATTTCAAAATAGTACATCAATACTAGTATTTTCTTAAATGAACATAAATATATAAAGTATTTTTGTTTTTTTTTGTTTGTTTGTTCTGTATTTAGTAGAGTTTAAAATCTTGGCTCTTACTGTGGTACAAGCCCACAATAAGAACAATTTTTAGACATTGGATTTCATTGTAATAAGGCTGTACTTCAATGACTCTCACATCATCAAAGGATTTTACCTCCATCATAGCTAAGCTGAGAGTTGACAGTTCTGCTGCACCAAGGAATGAATTATAGGCACAATTTTTGGATACTGACTTCCTGCTATGGTCAAAGCTATTTCACTTGAGTGAGTGTCTTCATTCTCAGCACACAGGGAACAGGTTACATTCATTTAAAAAATGGTGTGTGTATTAAGATGGTCTATCCATAAAGTCATTGACCAACTGTTTCAATGAACAATGGTTCTGTTTGGAGGGTGGCACAGACATTAGGTGAGTTCATTGGCTGTGATAATTTGGAAAAGCATTCATCTCAGAGAAAGAGTAACTTTCCTCTTTCTAATAAAAGTCCTCTTATTCAAACTTGATACAAGAGTTACAAACATCCAGCAAAGCATTCAGTGTCACTTTTTGTTGTTCTCTTATAAGCCCTATCCTAATTTGATTGTCTATGTTTTTTTTGGGTTTATAAATACTTTTGAAATATGTAAGCTGTTCTGAAAAGCATAGTATAATGTAAAAACGTGAACTAAATAATACTACTAATAGAGAGGCTGAGATAGGAGAAGCAAGATTTCAAGACCATTTCTTGTACACAGCAAGTCACTGTCACATACAAACAAGCAGAAAGTGTATATGGATTTTATAATATTGGATCTATTTCTCCAATTACCAAATTAGAGAGACTATTGAATGACAGTCAACAAATTTCTAATTCCTCATATTTTTGGATTTCAATTGATTAGGATATGTTGGTAATATTAATTTTCATATTAATATATTAAGAAAAAATAATTGTTACTGCCTGTTGTTTTTGTTGAAAGAGGTGGAATTAGGTTTGTGTGGGTTTGTTCAAATATTACTTTCTTGCTTGTTCTAGAGTGTAGTTTTGCTCCTTACATTGGTGTTTCCCATCTATTATCCTTTGTAGGGCTGGATTTGTGGAAATATATTGTGTAAATTTTGTTTTGTCATAGAATATCTTGTTTTCCCCATCTATGGTAATTGAGAATTTTGCTGGGTATAGTAGCCTGGGCTGGCATTTGTGTTCTTGTAGGTCTGTATGACATCTGCCCAGGATCTTCTAGCTTTCATAGTCTCTGGTGAGAAGTCTGGTGTAACTCTGATAGGCTTGCCTTTATATGTTACTTGACCTTTTCCACTTACAGCTTTTTAAAGTCTTTCTTTGTTTTGTGCTTTTGGTGTTGATTACTATGTGATGGGAGGAATTTCTTTTCTGGTCCAGTCTATTTGGAGTTCTATAGACTTCTTGTATGTTCATGGGCATCTCTTTCTTTAGGTTAGGGAAGTTTTCTTCTATAATTTTGTTGAAGATATTTACTGGCCCATTACCTTGGTAGTCTTCACTCTCTTCTATACCTATTATCCTTAGGTTTGATCTTCTCATTGCTTCCTGGATTTCCTGGATGTTTTGGGTTAGGAGCTTTTTGCTTTTTGCATTTTCTTTGACTGTTATGTCAATGTTTTCTATGGTATCTTCTGCCCCTGAGATTCTCTCTTCTATCTCTTGTATTCTGTTGGTGATGCTTGCATCTATGACTCCTGATTTCTTTTCTAGATTTTGTATCTCCAAGGTTGTCTCTCTTTCTGATTTCTTTATTGTTTCTATTTCTATTTTTAGATTCTGGATGGTTTTGTTCATTTCCTTCACCTGTTTGATTGTGTTTTCCTGTAGTTCTTTAAGGGCTTTTTGTGTTTCCTCTTGAAGAGCTTCTAGCTGTTTACCTGTGTTCTCCTGTATTTCTTTGAGGGTGCTATTTATGCCTTTCTTAAAGTCCTGTATCATCATCATGAGAAGTGATTTTATATCTGAATCTTGCTTTTCTGTTGTGATTGTGTGTCCAGGACTTGCTATGGTGGAAGTATTGGGTTCTGATGATGCCAAGTAACCTTGGTTTGTGTTGTTTATATTCTTATGCTTACCCTTCACCATCTGATTATCTCTAGTGCTACCTTCCCTTGCTAAATCTGCCTGGGGCCTGTTTTTCCTGTGATCCTGGTTGTGTCACAACTCCTCAGAGTCAAACTCTCTCTGTGATCCTGTGATTCTCAGATCCTGTGAAGCTGGGCTTGTTAGAGCACCTGGGAGTGGAGCTTCCTCTCTGTGTTTTGGGACTGGCTGCAGAGTTTGGGCCTAAGGTCTGCTCAGGACACAGGCAGGCCCAGACAGACCTGAAGCAACCCGAGCCACTGGGCTGGAGGAGTTTCTCTGTGCCTGGGTCCCACTGGTCCTACTTTCTCCTGGTTGTTGGACAGATGTCTTGTCCTCTTCACCTCTGATCCTAGGTGTGTTAGAGTACCTGAGAGTGGAGCTTCCTCTGGATGTTATGGGACTGGCTGTGGAGTTTGCACCCAAGGTCTTCTCAGGGCACAGTTCTAGACAGACTGGAAGCAACTGGAGTCACTGGGCTGGCTGAGTTTCTGTGTGCCTGGGTCCTGTAGGTCCCAGTTACTCCTGGTATTGGGACAGATGTTGTGTCTTCCTCACCTTTGATCCTGGGCATGTTAGAGCACCTGGGATTGGAGCTTTCTCTGGGTGTTGTGGGACTGGCTGCGGAGCTTGAGCACACAGTCTGCTCAGGGCACCGTCCGGCTCAGACAGACTGGAAGCACCCCGAGTAGAAAATTATTTACAATCTATAGGATCATATATTTTGTTTCATTTTATTCTCATTAAATTTATCCTGTCTATAAGATACACAGACACAGGGAATTGAGAAGAGACTGAGGGCCAAACAACAACCAACCCATATTGAGACCCATCCTACGGGCAAGTACCAATTCCTGACACTACTTATGATATTCTGTAATGCTTGTAGATAGGAGCCTGGCATGACCATCCTCTGAGAGACTTCACTCCCAACCCCCAACTGACTCAGACAGATGCAGATACCCACAGCAAAACAGTAAATGGCACTTGATCTCTTATGGAAGAATAGGAGGAAGGATTGCAGGCCCTGAAGGGGATAGGAACTTCACAGGAAGATTACAGTCAACTAACCTGGACCCTCGAGGCTCTCAAACACTGAACCAACAACCTAAGAACATACATGGGTTGGGCCTAGGATTCCCTGTCCATATGTAGCAGATGTGCAGCTTGGTCTCCATGTGGGTCCTGAACATCAGAAGCAAGGGCTATCCCCAGACTGTTCCCTAAATGTGGGATATGGTCTTCTAGCTGGACTGCTTTGTTTGGCTTCAGTGGGAGAGGAAGCATCTAGCCTCTCAGAGACCTGAAGTGTCAGGGTGGAGGAATACTCAGAGAATTCCCCCACCTGCTCAGAGGAGAAGGGGTGGAGGGATGAGGGTAGGACTATGGAAGGAAGTGACTGGGAGGGGGCAGTGACCAGGATGTAAAGTGAATAAGTAAACATAAAGTTTCAAATAATTATTTTAGGTCACAGTGAGTTTCAGGGGGAGTTTGGGAAACCATTATAACATTTTAGAAACTGAAACCCTTTCCGTGGTCCACACCAAAAGGAATATGCTAGGCTTTTATTTTCTTTCTATTGAAGGAAAGTCTTAAAACAGTTTGATATTCTAAAATTGATTCACTTTTTTTCTGTTTTGTGCATAATTTTATTCTGCCTAACAATTTTCCTTTAGTATGAGGATTGGAAAAAATGGAATAAATGAAAGAGTAATACTCATGAGTAATTATTATTAAAAGAAGCTAAACTATTTCTAGGCTAAACCAGAGGTCTGCTAAATTTCTCTTTAGAAACAAAATAATAAATATTTTAAGATTTGTAGGCTACATGGTTTCTGTCTAGACTGAGCATATTGACAATCAGAATAAGGAGTGTGACTATGAAACCAAATCCCAAATATTATCTTAGAAAGTCCCACAGGAAAGAGGAGTATAAAATATCAGAAGGACTTTTTTTTTTACATATATAATAATCATACTATTAACTGTCCATAAACACCTAGTATAAATGTAAGCCCGTGTATAGATATACATATATAGTTAAAATAAAGAAATATTCATCAGATGACAATGCTCCCTCCAAAAGCCAAAGATAATCTAACAAAACCCAGACACAAGGTATAAGGGAAGCTTCCCTAATTGTTTGTTTAGCTAAATAAAGACCACAAAAGCTAATCGTTGGGCGATATATGAAGGTAGGTTTTCTGAGTTCCAGAGAGTAAGAGGAGAACATGATATGGAAAAAGGCTTTTTTTTTTTTTTTTTTGGGCCTGGTGAAGGAGGTAGGAGTCAGGCATCATGTAGCCTGGCTATTTCAGGTTAGATTAGTAGTAGCTTCCACCCCTGGAAGATTTCCAGCATAGAATAACTGATGAGTTTAGGACAAGCTGGGCAGTGGTGGTGCATGCCTTTAATCCCAGCACTTGAGAAGCAGAGACAGGTGGATTTCTGAGTTCGAGGCCAGCCTGGTCCACTGAATGAGTTCCAGGACAGCCAGGGCTACACAGAGAAACCCTGTCTTGAAAAACCAAAAAAAAAAAAAAAAAAAAAAAAAAAAAAAGTTTAGGACATCTGGCAGATTTTAAATATTAAGATGGATGGTAAGATGGCTTGGCATTTTCCATTTGTGACAATTCAGGTGAGCAAGAGAGAGGGCACAGCTACATGGCAGTTGTTGGCAGTCAACAGAACCAGCCACAGGGTAGGGGTTTGAGGGGGGTGGTCCAGGTATTCTCAGGAAGGACAGTTGCTGACCCGTTTAGCAAAGCCAGCCAGAAGAATGAACATACAAGTCTTGGGGAGAAAGCCAGCCAGCAACATGGATGTCAACATTCTCAGAGCATGTCCAGGAAGGCATTAGTAGCCATGAAGACTGCCGTTGCTGGCACCTAGCGGGAGCAAGAGTGATTTTATTAAAATTACATGGAAAATGAGGCATGACAAGCCTTCTTCTGAGTTGTTAGTCTGGGTGTTCAAGGGACTCCCAAATCATTTTAAGGTATTGCTATTGTCTTTGGTCCTCACCCTTCCCAACCTCCCACCCCATAAAATGAAGTAAATGGCTGAAGACAATATGCACGTCAGACACAAGGCCCAGAGGACCTAAGCTGAAACGGAACTGAAAGTCTCTTATATGAAGACTAGCTTTCCTGGTTCTAGCAGGCACCATGCAAGATACCAAAGAAGAGAAGCCACCAAAAGTCCTCCCTAGCTATGATGCCTATGAACCACAACAATGGCAAGTGTGGCACAATATCACCAAGTGTGAGGCAATACACACATACCTCAAAGGTAACCAACACCTTGGTAATTAGACTTAAGACTCACTCAATAAGAAAGAAATCATGTCTGACTCTGGACATGTAGCCAACTACCCAGGGCTGTTATGGATCCTGGAGCAGAACCTACTACCGACCTTTTACTAAGCAAATTCCTACCCACATTCAAACGCTTTGTTCTTATTCTCATGGGTAAGTGTAGTCCTCACCTCTCATCAAGAAAACAACTCTGCAATAGACAGAGAGCATTAATTACAAAAAAACACAACCAATCAAAATGCATGGATGTGGAGCCCAGTCCAAAGGAGTAAATTTACAGGACAACTTCTGAACCTTAGGAATGTGGAAATATTATAAATTATAGAGGAACAATGAGTTGTCTCTGAGATTTTTGTAAAAAATGTGTAGGAATGTAAGAAGCACATGTATAGTCTCACCAACATAACTGTCTAAACATGAGATGAACAACAATAAACCAACAGGTATGTTGTGTATACAGGGAAAGTCCAGGAAGCCACGGCCCTATACAAAGAACTATAGGCAACTAAGGATGTTGAGAGAAGGAGAAAGTCTTTCCTAGGGGAGAGCATGGCAATTGGCTATCAAATACCAAATAGTCAGCCATGAAAACACACACACACACACACACACACACACACATGTTTGTAATAACAATTAATGAAAAGAGAGACTATGAATATTTAGATTAAAGAGGAGCATATGGGAAAGTTGAGAGGGAGGGAAAGGAAGGAGAAAAGATATAATTTTGTTTAACAAAGATAAAAAATAGAATTAAAAATTTCTTCATGATTTGATGTGCATGATATTTCACAAATGTATAGCAAAAACAGCTACTGACAGCAAATAAGCAAATAGATGTGCTTTTTCACTAAAAACAACTTGCATGCTAAACATCTGGCCTGTTTGGGAATGTAAATAGTAGGTTCTCTCTCAGCTCTTCCTTCACCTCATAGTCCACCTCTTCAGATAACCTGAGTCATTCTTCTGTTTTGTACTTATGATTAACTATAAATCAATGGGTAATATTTATTTACATTGGAAACATAAATATATGAAATATACTTATTATAAATAACATTGTTTAATCTTGTTTTTGAATTTTTCAAAATTATATTGTACTTTTGTAAGAATTACTCCTCCCTGCAAATGGAGGGCCTGCCTCCAGGGAGTGCTTTAGCCCAGAGACTCAGTGACTTTCTAAGGTGGGACCAGCCAGGAGTTACAGGGCAGCAGGGACAGGACAAGCTCTAGTCAGAGATGCCAAGAACATCTAACACCAGAGATCAAGAGATGGCGAAAGGCAAACACAAGAATCCTACCAACAGAAACCAAGACTGCTTGGCTTCATCAGAACCTAGTACTCTCATCGCAGCAAGTCCTGGATGTACCAAAACATCAGAAAAGCAAGATTTGGATCTAAAATCATATCTCACAATGCTGATAGAGGAACTTAAGAAGGACATGAATAACTCCCTTAAAGAAATACAGGAGAACACAGGTAAAGAGGTACAAGCCCTTAAAGAGGAAACAAAAAATCCCATAAAGAATTACAGGAGATCACAAGTAAACAAGTAGAAGTACTTAAAGAGCAAACTCAAAAATCCCATAAGGAATTGCAGGAAAACACAAACAAACAGGTGAAGGATCTGAGTAAAACCATCCAGGACCTAAAAATGGAAGTAGAAACAATAAAGACATCACAAAAAGAGACAACTCTGGAGTTAGAAATCTTAGGAAAGAAGTCAGGAAACATAGACGCAAGCATCACCAACAGAATACAAGAGATAGAAGAGAGAATCTCAGGGGCAGAAGACAGTATAGACAACATTGACAGAACAGTCAAAGAAAATGCAAAATGCAAAAAGACCATAACCCAAAACATCCAGGATATCCAAGACACAATGAGAAGACCAAACCTAAGGATAATAGGTATAGAAGAGAGTGAAGACCTCCAACTTAAAGGGCCAGTAAATATCTTCAATAAAATCATAGAAGAAAACTTACCTAACCTAAAGAAAGAGATGTCCATGAACATACAAGAAGTCTATAGAACTCCAAAAAGACTGGACCAGAAAAGAAATTCCTCCTGCCACATAATAGTCAAAACAACAAATGCACAAAACAAAGAAAGAATACTAAAAGCAGTAAGGGAAAAAGGTCAAGTATCATATAAAGGCAGGCCTATCAGAATTACACCAGACTTCTCACCAGAGACTATGAAAACTAGAAGATCCTGGGAAGATATCATACAGACCCTAAGAGAACACAAATGCCAGCCTAGACTACTATACCTAGCAAAACTCTCAATCACCATAGATGGAGAAACCAAAGTATTCCATGACAAAACCAAATTCACACAATATATTTCCACAAATTCAGACCTTCAAAGGGTAATAAATGGAAAACTCCAACACAAGGAGGGGAACTATATCTCTGAAAGAGCAAAAATGTAATCTTCCAACAAAACTGAAAGAAGATAGACACATGAACGGAATTCTAGCTCTAACAACAAAAATAACAGGAAGCAACAATTACTTTTCCTTAATATTTATTAATATCATTGGACTTAATTCTCTAATAAGAGAAATAGACTATCAGATTGGGTACGTAAACAGGACTCAACATTTTGCTTCATAAAGGAAACCCACCTCAGCAACAAAGACAGACACTAACTCAGAGCAAAAGGCTGGAAAACTTTTTAAAATAGAAAATTTTAAATAGAAATTTGTTCAATTATCCTATGATGAAAAGTAATCTTAAGAAATATATAGAAATATATTATTTTTTAATATTTTGTGTGTTAATATATATTTTTAATTTAATTATGTATATGTGTGCATGTGCATATGCATGCATGCGCACACATGTGTATGTTCATGCATGCCTGTATATGTATGTGTTCATGTAGTATGGAATGCACACATGGAGATCAGAAAACAACTTCAGGTCTATGTTGTTTTTTTCTGTTGAGGCCTCTGAGAATGGAACTCAGGATGTCAAGCTTGTGTGGCAAACCTGATGAGGCACTTTGGCATTCCTTGAATACATTTGAATGTATTTGAATAAGTATGTTGACAAGAACAATTATCACAGAGTACCTAGAAATAGTTTTTCCTTTCTCTCTCCATCTCTCCTCTTTATTCATACACAGAATACTTTACCTGTCTGTCTATATGTCTTTACTTTTTAACCTAATCAGACTCATGGAAGTAGCAGCTGAGGCCACTGACGGCACTTTCTAGAGAATATGACTATTGGAGAACAATGTAAAAGTCAACACAAGACCATAAAATTTCTCCATGCATTTATTGTCAAAATATAAAGTACATTTTCTGTTTAAATATAACTAACAACACAAGGCTGAACTATCAATGGCCAAATGTTTGGCATTATAGAAGTGAAAATGTATAAATCAAGTGTAATTGATGTGGAAAATATGGGACCACAGAGTGTTAACACTCTTTGAGTGACAACTTTAAATAACTTCTCTAAATTGGCTTGTTGCCACAGGGTTAATAACAGCTCCATAACTCTGGATGGGTAATTTTACAGCCTCACCACATTCTGTCTACAGCGTTTAATGTCATTTCTGTTTTAGGGCTCTGATCTCTTGGCTGTGAATAAGTAATGTGGTTGCATAAAGAGATTTTAACAAAAGTATAAAATAGCATGTGGCAAATTAGAAGATTCATTGGAGAAGGGTTGGGGGTCATGCAGATTGTTAATGGCTCTAAAAATAGTTTACATTTAGTTAATTTATTCCCCGATTTGTTTTCCAAGACAGCTTAATGTGTAATCATTTTTCAAGGTCTATTTTTCTAAGATATTATTATGAAAATAGGATAGATAATTTTCCTTTTGGGCTCCAACTTGGAAACATTTTCAGGCTAACTCAGAGATAAACAGAGATTATGCTAGGAAAGCATATTGGTAGATTAATTATCTCCTCCTCCTCCTCTTCTTCTTCTCCCTCCTCCTCCTCCTCCTCCTCCTCCTCCTCCTCCTCCTCCTCCTTCTCCTCCTGCTCCTCCTCTTCCTCTTCCTCCTCCTTTTTCATCTTTTTGGTGTGAACAGTCAGATATGTCTTCTGTGTGCTCTCAGGATAGGTGAAAATCACTCTGAAAGCAGAAAACACTTCATTGTTTCTGACTAAACTTTACATCCAGTAGTTAGAGATTTCTTGTTTCAGTTCTACAACCCCATACTGTAGGCAGTGTATTTAGTCACTTGTACCAATGGGCAATTAGTTTATCATATTGTACAAGACAGGTGTTTTAAAATTTTCTTTTTAATTTTGTGTGTGTGTGTGTGTGTGTGTGTGTGTGTGTTTATCTAAGTATGTGGGTGCCTCATGTATGCCAATTCTAATAAATGAAGGCCAATAGAAGTCATTACACTCTTTGGATCTGTAGTTACTGGAGGTTGTGAATCACTCAATGTGAGCGCTGAGAATTGAACTTCTATCCTATGGAAGATCATCAAGTGCTCGTTACCATCTCTCCATTCTCACAAGGCAGTTTGTCAGGAACAATTTTGCTTAATGTATGCCAGGTTATTTTGTATATTTCCTATAGTTCATTTTTTTCCTTCCCAATGTTATATCATAAATGTGATGTTTAGTATCATTTAGTTTAAGTGGAAAACCCGAGGTTCATCCATTGTCATAAAATTAGCAAGAAACAAAGGCAAGGTTTCAAGTTTTACTTTCAGTGCTGTTGCTCAGATGCGCACTGTGATTAAGCAGGCAGGAAATCAATGTAAGGAATTATGGGCTGTGTGGGAGCATGGGCTAGGATTATGTATTACAATATTTATTTAAAATATGCATAATCCATACCTTGGGAGCTGAACCATGATGAAGGTCAATGCTCAGAGAAAGATTCCCTGGAGTATTAGCTCACAAGAGTGTGGTAACAGAAGATTGGACTTGTTTCCTCCACATCACTCCATTGTTCCTCCACTGTAAAGCACTGTGCAATTTGAGGGATTTAATGTAGCTCCAGGGGTAAAAACTGATTGATTTGCACAATTCTTTGTAACTCCCTTTAGAGTTACTAGTATAATTGTTGTAGGCTCACCTGCCCAAGTCAAACAGTGTGTAAGATTTTCTAGAGGGAAGAGTCATGTAGTCATGCTAATAAAATCAAATAGAAAATAATTGAAAGTTCAGCAGACTTTAGAGTTACCAGTATAATTGTTGTAGGCTCACCTGCCCAAGTCAAACTGTGTAAGATTTTCTAGAGGGAAGAGTCATGTAGTCATGCTAATAAAATCAAATAGAAAATAATTGAAAGTTCAGCAGACGGTAGAGATCCATACTTGGATCAGGGCTTGCTAGGGCTAATTCTGGGGCCACTTGAAGTTTGTATGCAAGAAAATGAGTGTGAGGTGTTTATGATAATGGCAATATATTAAATAGAAAGAACTTAGCCAGGTAGTGGAGGCACATACCTTTAATCCCAGCACTTGGGAGGCAGAGGCAGGCAGATTTCTGAGTTCGAGGCCAGCCTGGTTTACAGAGTGAGTTTCAGGACAGCCAGGGCTACACAGTTAAAACCTGTTTCAAAAGAAAGAAAGAAAGAAAGAAAGAAAGAAAGAAAGAAAGAAAGAAAGAAAGAAAGAAAGCAGAAAGAAAGAACTTTGAGCTGTTGCTCACTGGTTGTGTTCTGAATCTGAAACACATCTAAATAATGACTAATTGATGTTTAAAAGGTTTTGACTATGTACTAAGGGCCTTTCTAAGAGAGTTACATTAACTATGCAGAGCAAGTTATAAACTAAACAACCGAAATATTCTTCTTAGTCCAACTTTACAGATGAGGCGATGGGCAGAGCTATGTGTTCAGGTTTCACAGGAAGCCTGAGGAGGAGGCTGTTCTGGATGTACAATATGTACTCATGGACCAGCATATAATGCTGTATACTACATTATATGTCAACACACTGTGTTTTCTTTATCGGAAAAATGTTGAGGCTTTCAACGGTTTCCAGGTTGTATACATGTGCATTTCAGAAGACATTGCAAATGATCAGGAGGGTAGGTCTGTAGATACATGCATGTATTTCCAAAGAACAGTATAGCAAATGACAGATTAAGAGAAACATACCATTTAGTATTGCAATAAAGATTAAATAAGAATAAAATAAGAATCTCTTTACATAACAGTTTTACTAATAAAAAAAAGGAAAAAGGAAGTAAAAATCATTCACGCTTGTTCAATTTAAGTGTCAGGATGGAAACAGTGTCAAGAAATTCTTGACTGACACAGAACTGAGGATTCCTTAGAGGGTTGAGATCTTCTGTAATTAAGGAGCACAGTGGAGATGCCTCTGAGACTTTGTGGCAGGTGTTGGTCTTGGTATTCTTCCAAGGTAGCCAGGATGGTGTTCAGAAGGAGAGGACGTCAAGGAGGAACTCGAAACAAGAAGTTGGAGATCCAGATCACCTTATTACCTCTAACTCTGATTTTAGGAGCAATATTCAAGTAAACTTAACATTCTTTGCCAAATATGTATGTGAATGCCAGCCCCAGGTTATAGAGGCAAGAGGAATTCTGGGAGTGGGGCCCTTCCTGCCCCTCTGAATGAAAGGATGGGCTTGTGGTGGATAGGCAGTAAAGTGTATCAGGTATCACTGGCCTTATCTCGACCTCCAATGCAGGATAAAAAGAAATGCAGGAAGAAAGGGAGGGTCAGAGACAAGAGAAAGAAAGGAGTGAGAAAGGGAAGGGATGTAAAGATGTGTAGGAAGGAGGTCAGCACATCTTTGTTGTTTTCGAAATATTCATCCCTCCTCCTACCTCTCCCTGACAAATCTCAGCTAGAACTATGCAAGAAAGAATCCTAAGACACATAGTTCCCATCTGTTTACAGTAGTTATGTGCTGAGGCATCACCATCTTCATCTCCTCCCTTTGGTTTCTTTTAAGACTCAACTCCAAGATTGTTCAAAGGGAAGTGCAGGACTCATGTGGTTATTAGTCCAAATATAGTTTTATAGATGTCTAAAGCTAAATGAAAATGGAAACTCCCATATGTTCCATATGTTACCTGCTATTCTTGCCCATTAAAATTTAATACTTTAAAATTTTAAGAGACACTTGAGATCATAGCCTGCTAAATTTGCTATTCTTTCAAGAGAAGAATTATTCAGTTTTTAAATTGTTTTAGTTTTTTATGTTTCAGTAAGCCAGCTATATCTCAGATAATGAGAGATGCCATTGTTTTTTTAAATTTAATTATTAATTTTTTACACTCCATATTTTATGCCCCTCCCTGTCCACCCTCCAACTGTTCCACATCCCATACCTACTCCCCACACCCCTATCTCCATGTGGTTGTCCCTACCCCCCCCCCACCTCTAAATTCCCTGGGGCCTTAGGTCTCTTAAGGGTTAGGTGCATCATCTCTGAATGAACGCAAACTCCTCAGTCCTCTACTGTACGTGTGTTGGGGGCCTCATATCTGCTGGATTATGCTGCCTGGTTGGTGGTCCAGTGTTTGAGAGATCTTGGGAGTCCAGGTTAATTGAGACTGCTGGTCCTCCTACAGGGTCACCCTCCTCCTCAGCTTTTTCCAGCCTTTCCTTAATTCAACCACAGGGGTCAGCGGCTTCTGTTCATTGGTTAAGTGGAAATATCTGCATCTGACTCTTTCAGCTGCTTGTTGCTTCTTCCAGAGTGTGGTCATAATAAATCCCTTTTTGTGAGCGCTCCATCCCCTCCACAATAGTGTCAGGCCTTGGGACTTCCTCTTGAGCTGAATCCCAATTTCGGCAGGTCACTGGATCTTCTTTTTCTCAGATCTCCTCTCCTTTACCATCCCTGTAATTCTTTCAGACAGGAACAATTAGAGGTCAGAGATGTGACTGTGGGATGGCAACCCCAAACCTCACTTGATGCCTTGTCTTCCTGCTGGAGGTGGGCTCTATAAGTTCCCTCACCCCACTGTAGGGTATTTCATCTAAGGTCCCTCCCTTTGAGTCCTGAGAGTTTCTCACCTCCCAGGTGTCTGGTGCATTTTGGAGGGTTGCACCAACCTACTCTTTCCTGAGATTGCCTGTTTCCATTTTTTCTGCTGGCCCTCAGGGCTTCAGTCTTTTTCCCTCACCTAATATCAGATCAGATATAGCTGGGTCTTCAGGTAGATATATTTCCAATTTTCTGCAAAACCTCCAGAGTGATTGTACCAGTTTGTAATCCCACCAGCAATGGAGGAATATTCCTCTTTCTGCATATCCTCTCCAACATGTGTTGTCACCAGAGCTTTTGATCTTATCCATTCTGATTAGTGTAAGGTGGAATCTCAGGGTCATTTTGTTTTACATTTCTCTGATTACTAAGGACTTTGAACATTTCTTTAGATGCTTCTCAGTCATTCGAGATTCCTCAGTTGTGAAATATCAGTTTAGTTCCATACCTCATTTTTTGATGTTTTTTTTTGGGGGGGGTTAGCTTCTTGAGTTCTTTATATGTTTTGGATATTAGCCTTCTATTCGATATGGAATTAGTGAAGATTTTTTTCCTAATCTGTAAGTTTCTGATTTGTCTTATTGACTATGTCCTTTGCCTAACAGAAGCTTTTAAGTTTCATGAGGTCCCAGTTATCAATTGTTGATTTTAGAGCCTGAGTCATTGGAATTCTATTTAGGAAATTCCTCCTGTGCCAACGAAGTCAAGGTTCTTTCCTACTTTCTCTTTTATGAGATTTAGTGTATCTGGTTTTATGTTGAGATTCTTGATCCTCTTGGACTTGAGCTTTGTGCAAGGTGACAAACATTGGTCTATTTTCATTTTCCTACATACAGACATCCAATTAGACCAGCACCATTTATTGAAGATGCTTCTTTTCTCCATTGTATATTTTTGGCTTCTTTGTCAAAGATCAAGTTTCTGGAAGTGTGTGGTTTTATTTCTGGGTCTTCAATTCTATTCCATTGATCAATGTGTCTGTCTCTGTACCAATACCATGCAATTTTTATCATTATTGCTCTGTAGTAAACTTTGAGATCAGGAATGGTGATTTCTCTAGCCGTTCTTTTATCATTAAGAACTGTTTTTGCTATTCTGGGTTATTTGTCTCTCCAGATGAATTTGAGAAGTGCTCTTTCGATGTTTTTGAAGAATTGTGTTGGGATTTTGATGGGAATTGCATTGAATCTATAGATTGCATTGGGTTGGATGGGCATTTTTTACTACGTTAATTCTGCCAATTCATGAGCATGGGAGATCTCTCCATTTTCTGAGATCTTCAATTTCTTTCTTGAGAGACTTGAAGTTATTGTCATACTTTCACTTGTTTGGTTAAAGTTATCCCAAGATATTTTATATTATTTGTGGCAATTGTGAAGAGAATTGTTTCCCTAATCTCTTTCTGAGCTTGTTTATCATTTGTATAAAGGAAGATTACTGATTTATTTGAGTTAATTTTTATATCTGACCATTTTGCTGAAGTTGTTTATCAGCTGGAGAAGTTCTCTGGTAGAATTTTTGAGGTTGCTTATGTATATTATCATATCATCTCCAAGTAATGATGTCTTTATTTCTTCTTTGCCAATTTTTATCTTCTTGCTCTCTTTTTGTTGTTTTATTGTTGTAGCTGGTACTTCAAGTACTATATTGGATAGCTATGGGGAGAGTGGGCAGCCTTGTCTTGTCCTGGATTTCAGTAGGATTGCTTCAAGTATGTCTCCATTTAATTTGATATTGGCTGTTGGTTTGCAGTAAATTGCTTTTATTATGTTTAGGTATGGCCCTCGAATTCCTTATCTCTCCAATACTTTTAACATGAAGGGGTGTTGTATTTTGTCAAATACTTTTTCTGCATCTAAGGAAATGATCATGTGATTTTTTTGTTTATATAGTGGATTACATTAATGGATTTTTGTATATTAAACCAACCTTGTATCCCTGGGATGAAGCCTCCTTGATTGTGGTGAATAATGGTTTGGATTTGGTTGGTAAGAATTTTATTGAGTATTTTTGCATCGATATTCATAAGCGAGATTGTTCTGAAGTTCTCTTTTTTGGTTGGGTCCTTGTGTGGTTTAGGAATCAGAGTAATTGTGGCTTCATAGAACGAGTTAGGTAGTATTGCTTCTGTTTCTATTTTATAGAATAGTTTGAGGAAAATTGGTATTAGGTCTTCTTTGAAAGTCTGGTAGAATTCTGCACTAAATCCATTTGGCCTTGGGCTTTTTGTGGTTGGGGAGTTTTTAACGACTTCTTCTATTTCCTTGTCTGATATGGGCCTGTTTAGATAGTTTACCTGCTCTTGATATCGTATCTGTCTAGAAAACCATCCATTTCATCTAGATTTTTCCAGTTTTGTTGAGTATAGGCTTTTATAATAGGATCTGATGATTTTTTTGAATTTCCTCTGTTTCTGTTGTTATGTCTTTTTTTCATTTCTGATTTTGTTATTTTGGACACTGCCTCTGGGCTCTTTAGTTAGTCTGGCTAGGAGTTTATCTACCTTATTGATTCTCTCAAAGAACCAGCTTCTGGTTTTGTTGATTGTTTGTATTGTTTTCTTTCTTTCTATTTGGTTGATTTCAGCCCTGAGTTTGATTATTTCCTGCCTTCTACTCCTTTAGGATGAGTTTGCTTCTTTTTGTTCTAGGGCTCTCAGGTGTGTTGTTTAGTTGTTAGTGTAAGATCTCTCCAGTTTCTTTACCAGGGCACTTAGTGCTATGAACTTTCCTCTTAGCACTGCTTTCATTGTGCCCCATAAGTTTGGGTAATATGTGTCAACATTTTCATTAAATTCCAGGAAGTCTTTAATTTCTTTCTTAATTTCTTCCCTGACCAAGTTATCATTAAATAAAGAGTTGTTCAGTTTCCACTTGTTTGTGGGCTTTCTGTAGTTTTTGCTGTTATTGAAAATCAGCCTTAAAAAAAGAAAGAAAGAAAATCAGTCTTAGGCCACGATGATCTAATAGGATGCATGGTATTATTTCAATCTTCATGTATTGGTTTAATGTTGTTTTGTGACCAATTATACAGTTGATTTTGGAGAAGGTACCATTACATGCTGAGAATAAGGCATATTCTTTTGTTTTAGGGTGAAATTTTCTGTAGATATCTGTTCAATACATTTGGTTCACAACCTCTATTAGTTTCACTGTATCTCTGTTTAATTTCTGTTTGAATGACCTGTCCATTGGTCAGAGTGGGGTGTTGAAGTCTCTCACTGTTATTGTGTAGGGTTCAATGTATGTTTTGAGCTTTAGTAAAGTTTCTTGCATTTGGGGCATAGATGTTCAGAATTGAGTATTTTTTCTTGGTGGATTTTCCTTTTGATGAACATAAAGTGTCCCTCTTCATTGTGCTTGATAACTTTTAGTTAAAAGTCTATTTTATTGGATATTAGGATGGCAACTCCAGCTTGTTTCCTGGGACGATTTGCTTGGAAGACCTTTTTCCATCCTTTTAGTCAGATAGTTTCTGTCTTTGTTATTGAGGTGTTTCTTGTATTTAGCAAAATGCTGGATCTTGTTTGCGTACCCAGTCTGTTACTTATGCCTTTTTATGGGTGAGTTGAGTCCATTAATATTGAGAGATATTAAAGAAATATGACTGTTTGTTCCTGATATGTTTGTTTTTGTAGGTGGCTTTGTGTGATTGTGGTTTTCTCCTTTTGGCTTTGTTGTGAGATGCTTAATGTCTTGTCCTTTCTTTGTTGCAGGTACCTTCCTTGAGTTGGAGTTTTCCTTCTAGGATCCTTTGTAGGGCTGGATTGGTAGTTAGATACTGTTTGAATTTGGTTTTTTTTCCCCTGGAATATTTTAGTTTCTCCATCTATGGTGATTGAGAGTTTTGCTTGGTATAGAAGCCTGGGATGGCATTTGTGTTCTCTTAGAGTCTGCATTACCTATGATCAGAATCTTCTGGCTTTCATAGTCTTTGTTGAGAAGTCTGGTGTAATTCTGATAGGTCTGCCTTTATATGTTACTTGGCCCTTTTCCCTTGCCCCTTGCAGCTTTTAATATTCTTTCTTTGTTCTGTGCATTTAGTGTTTTGATTATTATGTGATGAGAGTATTTTCTTCTCTTGTCTCATTTATTTGGTGTCCTATTGGCTTCTTGTACCTTTATGGCCATCTCTTTCTTTAGGTTGGGGAAGTTTTTTTCTATGATTTTTGTTGACATTTTCTGGTCCTTTGAGCTGGGAATCTTCCTTATCCTCTATTCTGATTATTCTTAGATTTGGTCTTTACATTGTGTCCTGAATTTCCTGGATGCTCTTGGTTAGGAGATTTTAATGTTTTGAATATCTTTGACAGTTCTGACAATCTCTTCTATGGTAACTTCTACACCTGAGATTCTCTTTTCTATCTCTTGTATTCTGTTGGTGATAGTTACATCTGTAGTTCCTGACCTCTTCCTAGGTCTTCCGTTTCCAGGTTTGCCTTCATTTGTGTTTTCTTTATTGTTTCTACTTCCACTTTTAGGTCTTGGATCTCTTTATTCAGTTCCTTCACCTGTTTACCTGTGTTTTCCTGTTTTTCTTTCAGTGAGTTATTGATATCCTCCTTAAAGGACTCTATTATCTTCATGACAGATTAGTGGTTTTCAGGTGTGCTGTTGTATTCAGGGCTTGCTATGATGGGAGAACTGGGTTCTGATGATGTCCATGTATATTGGCCTCTGTTGCTTATGATCTTGTTTACCATCTGGATATCCCTGGTGTTTGTTGGTCTAAGTTATTGTCTGGAGTCTGCCTCTTTTGTCCCTGGGTTGCTTCAGGTTTCCTGGTAATCCTGTATCCTTGGCCTTAGCAGATCATCTGTAGGGCCTTCCAACCGGGGGCTCTTTCCAGGGGTAGAGAAGCTGCTGATCTGTTGCCCTGGCTGCAGTAGATCTCCTGGGAGGCCTTCAGACTGTTGGGTCTTCAGTGGAGCAGTCAAGCTGTTGTCCAACTGCACTGAGTGCAGCTGATCCTCAACTACTCTGAGTGCACCTGGTCCTCAACTGCCCTGAGTGCAGTGGGTCCTCTACTGTTGTGAGTGCAGTGGGTCCTGTAGGATGGGGCAGGATATGGTGTCTTCATTGGAGTAGACCAGCTAAGAGTCTTCCCCATCAGAAAGGACCAGGTGGAGGGTGTGGAAGGGATGGAAGGGAGTGGTATTCGGGAGGGCGGGGGTTTTGGTTAGTGATGGGTCCCCAGTCCACCAGGCTCCCAGTAGCAGCTCTGGGACTCCAGATGGTATGGGAGTTGGTTTTTACCAACTGCTGTGAGTACAGCGGTTCCTCTAGGATGGGTCAGGATATGGTGTCTTCACTGGAGGAGACCGGCTAAGAGTCTGTCCTAGCAGAAAGGACTGGGAGGCAAGAGATGCCATTGTTAGCACACAGGTCTGCCAAACAAATGGTGAAGCTGCCTGTTCTTGTTGTAACTTTTGTTTATTTTCTTGCAAGGCTGAATATGGAAGCTAACGTTGTATGGTTAATACTCTCTCACTAAGTTATATCCTACCTCTTTGCTGTGACTTTTGATAAGTGTTCTAAGAAGAAAAATTGGAAGGAATTCATCTTATGTATTGATCTCAAGCATACTATTACTTTTGAAAGAGAGTTAAAAGATTTAGAAAATCATTTGCATAAATACTACATTTGACTTTCAAAGTCTTTTCTAAAATTAAAAATGCTATGTCCAAGTGTTTTGCCTGCAAGTACATCTCTACAACACTTGCAGACCTAGTGTCCATGGGGGCAGAACAAGGACATCAGATTCCCTAGAACTGGAGTTAGAGATGGTTTAAGCTGCCATGGGTACTGAGAATTGAATCCATTCCTCTAGAACTGAACCGAGGTCCTCTGGAAGGATGTTCAGTGCTCTGACAGCTTAGCCATCTCTCTAGCCTTGACTTTTTTTTTTACACTCCATATTTTATTCACCCAGACACACCCTCCAAGAGTTCTACATTCCATACATACCTCCTCCCTAACCCCTGTTCCATGTGGATGACCCCACCCCCACCCCACCTGTCCTCTAAACTCCCTGGGGCTTCCGGTCTCTTGAGGGTTACATGCATCATCTCTGAATGAACACAGACCTGGAAGTCTTCTACTGTATGTGTGTTGGGGGCCTCATATCAACTGGTATATGCTGTCTGTTGGCGGTCCAGTGTTTGAGTCATGCTAGGTCCCTTTTTGTGAGCACTCCATAGACTCAGTAATAGTGTCAGGCCTGGACACCTCCCCTTGAGCTGGATCCCATTTTGGGCCTGTCACTGAATCTTCTTTTTCTCAGATCTCCTCTCCATTTCTATCCCTGTAATTCTTTCAGACAGGAACAATTTGAGGTCAGAGATGTGACTGTAGGATGGCAACTCCATCCCTCACTTGATGTCCTACTGGGAGTGGGCTCTATAAGTTCACTCTCCCTACTGTCAGAGATTTTATTTAAGACCCTTCTGTTTGAGTCCTGAGAGTCTCTTACCTCCAAGGTCTGTGGTGAATTCTGGAGGATCCCCCAACCTTCTATTTCTGGAGGTTGCCTGTTTCCACTCTTTTGATGGCCCTCAGGGCTTCAGTCCTTTTCCCTTACACAATACTAGATTTTGTTCCCCTTTTCACCTCCCCCACTCCCTGTTCACTTTCCCTCCAGGTCCCTCCTTTCCTCCCCACTTTTTTCCCCAAATATTTATTTATTGTTCCCTCATATAACATATACTGACCACAGCTTCCCCTACTTCTACTACTCCCTGTTCCCCATATCTTCTTTCCTTTCCCCCATATCAACTCCCCAGAATCTCTCTTCAAAAAAGAGCAGGACTCCCAGGATATCAACTGAACTCTGCACAACAAGATGCGGTAAGACTAGGCACAAACCCTTATATCAAGACCAGGTAAGGTAACCCAGTAGGAGGGAAGGGGTCCAGAAAGCAGGCAAAAGAGTCAGAGACACCTCCACTTCCACTTTCAGGAGTCCCCTCACAAACACCAAGTTGACAACCATAACATATATGCAGAGGACCTACTGCAGACGTTTGCAGGCTCTGCAATTGCTGCTTCAGTTTCTGTGAGCCCTGAGGAGCCCTACTTAGTTGGAGTTCACTGATGTGCTTTCCTGGTGTCCTGGACACCTCTGACTCCCACAATTTCTCCTCCCCTGCCTGCTGAGTTCCTAGAGCTCTGAGGGGAGGGACCCAGTAGAGATCTCCAACTTGGTCTAGCCCCAACTTTTAAGTCTTAAATAAATAGTTGCCCCTTCCTGAAGATGTAAATGAAGCATTACAACAGCTTTTGACACACTGAATGATGACAAGACTATTTTACCATGAGTGAAGACTAACTTTGCAGAATTGTCTTGCTATACAGAGTGCATTGCTACCTTCCCTTTGTATAGTCAGTGGAGGTAGGTTAGGCTTTTCGGGTAACACTTTATAAAAACCAGGGGACACAGACTCAGTGTGAATCATCAGCATATACTCCTGTTTATATGTGTCTCATGTTAGAATGAGCTAATGAGCAAGAAAGTGTAACTATATTATTTAGTTTAACAGTTTTAAGTATTTGTTTGTACTAGAAATTATCTGCTACATTGTAATATATATTAATGATGTGCATTAGATGCTAGCTTTGTTATATATTGACTTTGCCATGTGCAGCTTGAATAATACTCTCCACCCCCAGGAGCTGTTATTTCATATATAGAATGTGTATGCTTATATGTATTTATTTTAGTTATTTTCTCATTCTTTTGATATAATCCCTTATAGGGTTGTTGGCCTGCATCTGCTCCACCACTGGGCATGGCCTCTTGGGGAGGTGGAACACAGGAATTTGACTTCCCTTACTCCACACTGCCACCAGACTGGGTCCTGGGCTGTAGGGAAGTGTTGAGGTACCACTCCAGGGGTGGGAAAGTGCAGTCTGGACATTCAGGTGCTGCTGGGTGTCACAGAAGAGCAGACAATGGAGTTGTGGGGGGGGGCTGCTGGCTGGGGACAGCCTCTAGTCTGGGGCCAGGGAATGTGTGTGTATGTGAGGGGACTAAGAAGGGGAGCTCTGGCTTCTTCCAGTGGGGATGATTGTCCTTAACTTGGAAGATGCAGGCGTGGTGGTGGTTGCAGCTGGGAGCACAGAGATGTTAGGCTGCAGCTTTGTACTCAACGGCTTTCCTTGTGGTTTCCCATGGCAGATCTTGATGAAAAGAGGCAGATAGATCATGGTTCTAAACAGTTTATTATTGTGGCAAAAAAAATGGATTCGTAAAACCATACCCCACTTCTCAGGGTGTGCCTGAGATGAAATACCTTTTGCAGGGATGAATATCTGGGAAGGGAGGCTTCTTGGCCAAGCCTTTCAGTCCTCCAGCTATCTCATTAGCATGAAGAACTCTGCTTTGGGCCTACATGGCTGCAGTCATGGCTTGGTCTGAGATGTTAGGGATGCCTCATCTACATGTGGAAGGGCTTGTGGGGGGCTGATGAACACAAATCTCTTTATAGGAAGCTTCCGTTCTGTGACAGGTGCCTCCTACCATCCCTTCAGGGTCTCCAGGGCTTCTAACTTTTAGCTTGACCTTCTCAGGCTTCTTCTTGTGGTCCACTGCCTCACAATCCCTGACAAAAGCAAGGTTTGTTTTGGTTTGCAGTTTGAGTATCTTGCACTGTGGTGGCAAAGCTGCTTGGTAGCCAGTCACATGGTATGTATAGTGAGAAAGCATGCATCCTCTATTCAATTTGGTCTAGAACCCTAATGTATGCAATGGTGGTATTTATATTGGGTGAATCTTCCCACGGGTGCATCTCCTAAGTGACAATGAGTACTTTTTCAAGTAAATTATGTTGTGTTTATGGAGGACACCAAATATGTCAGCAAAGCACAATATGATACCATTATAAACAGAATGTGCATAGGGAAGAAACAAGGGAGAGAGGCCTGAGACTGTGTAGTATATTGGGTGTGGCTAAATTAAGATTCATACAGACGTGGATTCAATAACGGAGCAATGAAGAATGGGCAATGGTTTTGGGGACTTGCTCAGGACCAAGGTTAGAATGACAGCTGAAGCCTGTGCACAAAAAGAGCCTTTGGGCCTGCAGTTCAACTTTTCCACTCAAAACAGAAGCCAGTGTGCTGTGGAGGGAGCCAGATACTCTCTGTTAACAAAATTGGTGGCTTCTGGGGGAAGTAAAAAAGATTTATCATTCTGCTACTACCCCTACCATAGATTAAATCTTGTAAAAATCAGTATGAAGGAAAACGAATGTAGTACCTTGCAGGATGCTCTGTCTCATAGAACGTGAGAAAGTAAGAAGCCTGGGGAGTTACAACAATATTCTTACCCTGATTTGGTTTTTCATTATGATGAGTTTACCTAACACCCATGGGAAGGAAAAAAACTAAAGCCTGTGAATTAATCTATAGTTAGTACATTTGTTTGTGATATTGTGAAATAAAATATTTCTAAATATTTGCTTTTTGAGCATGAGTCATTGTACCTCTTCTAAAAATGTGTGCTGTGGAACATATTCTCGATCCAAATTCTATTATAGTCTACTCAATGCAATATAAAAAGCACATTTGTCATAATGTAACAATTTCTATGTCAACAATTTGCACTTAAGTTGATTTGCTTAGCTACTTTACACTAGGCCCAGTCTGTGCATTATCCGATTCCTTGATCATGGTGACATACCAAGATGGATGTGACATAAGAGAAATTAAATTTAGGGAAACTACAAGTTGCTTTGACACTCTAGGCCTTACTGGGTTGGCAAGGTGAGGATTTGAACTCATGTTCTTAATCATCATGGTCTGAAATGATGAATAAAATATGCAGAAATACTTTCCACTAACATGACCATTGGATCTCATCTGAGGCACTAGTGAAAGAATCACTTGTTTAGTGCTCAAAATGAAACTCATCAAATAAGATGTGCTGTAGCACACCTTCAAGCTGCACCCATGAACTCAAGAGACTTGCTCTCCATAACAGTGAGCCTCACTGCTTCCTTCCTTGACTCAAGGATGAAATAGCCAAGGAACAAGGGTATGCCTCTTGTGATAGACTGTTTTTACATATCTTGGAGGCAAAAAAAAATTATTTTAAGAGGATCTGCTAATTATCTTTAGTATTGGCCTTTGCTAAAATTCAAATGATTTTGAGCTTCATAGTTTAGTAAAAGGAGTGATCATCTTTTAATGGATGGCTGTGGTTATGAAGTGAAAAAAATTAGTCTAATCAGCAGACAACATTATGACATATTGCCTTGACCTGTGGGGTGTTCAACAGGGACCTAGGGCAGGGGAGAGAGACTGAAAGAGACAAGAGACACGAAAAATGAGAGCAAGACAGTTGTCTGATCAAACTCCAAAAATCTTTACTTCAGGGATGGCAATATAAGCACAAGCAGGAGAAAGCTTCAAGGGAGAGGAGAAGAGCCCAAGACAAGGGAAGAGGGAAGAGCCCAGGGCAAGGGAGACCAGGTGGCAATCTTCAGTTCCTGGAACCAATGGTCATAGTGTCCTCCACATCCACAAATATTCTTACTGTTAGACTACACTTGTTCTCTCATGGCTGTATGTGTAAGCTAGCAATTTTCCACAAGGTCATGGTTAAGGCCATGGCTCCCGGCGACAAATGACTTCAGTTTCATTTGCCATTTTCAGTAGAAACTGATGGAGAGAACGTTGCAACTCAGAATAGACACACATGATCTTATAAGTTGTATGAGTAGAGCTGGACCATGGCAGTAATGAGAGTTGGACTGTAGACATCTACTATTTAAAGCATGCAGTTTGATTTCATGATAAAAATGTCAGATGGTAATAAGTCAGATGGTAGTTGTTTCTTGGCCTGGATCAGGCATGGAGGGGGCTATTTCAGGTCATGTCTTTTCACTGATATTGTCCTGCTCAGTGGTGTGGGCCTTTGCTGGAGGTATGAATGAATGAGGAGTATTAGTTTATAGTGATTTTCTTTTCTTCAGTGAGTTTTGCTTCCAGCAGCAAATCCTATATTCAGTAGTTTGAGGCATTATATAAAAGGGAGAATACATAGGAGTGGCCAACATAGTAGAGAAATGGAAACTAGACAGATAAAGAGCACACCAGTATCCTCATCCTCAGGGATGTATTCCAGCGCCATAGTCGGAGCCCAAAGCTGTGGATGAACACATGGCACTTGTGCCCCACAGTGTTGGCATACACTTAAGTTTGTGTTTTTTCCCCCATTATTTATGTTCTAGTGTTTCATGCTGCATTATACTCATTGTACTTTGGGGTCCTTATTAAGTAAAACATGGATGAACTGAACGCCACACTGGCAGACTGTGACAGCTCATCTAGTAAATCTTGTGTCAACTGTAGTAGGTGGGTGAGTCCAACTGTGGATACCAGGGAACAGTCCCTCCTCTGCTGAATGTCACCTATCCTCTAGCATTGATCTCATTCCTTAGAACGACCTTGTACTGAGGATCATTTGGGTTTGAGAGTCTGCGATAGAGCAAGGATTTATAGAGATGAGGTGTGGCTCAGTGGTAACATCTCTAAGGCTTAGGCCTGGAGCCTCAAGAACACTTGAAAGTATTAACAGTAAAGTTGAAGACTTGTTTTTATAATATTAAACATAGAAAGATCATGGTGTTTGCTTGATGCTCTTGCCCTCTGTGTCTGTGAAATTAAGGTGCCTATTACTTTTATACTTTTGTTAAATTATAAACTCCTTACAGAGTCTATGGCTTATTAAGTTATATCAGTGACTTTATTGTAATATATAAGTGTGTTATTCAGCTCAATGACATCATATTTATGTTAAAAATTGAAAAGGTAAACAAGGGTTCTTGGTTAAACAAGTCAGAAAGCCATAGGAAGAAGTATTTATTGAAATGTATTGAATAGCCTGCTCTGTTAAATTGAATTCCTTTTCATAAAGGGTGTAGAATTAATCTCTGATCCATTATTTGTAGAGACACATTTTATTGAAACACTAAAGAAATACCAAATTTGTCTTTAGAAATATAGCCCAAATATTTATTTCATCTTGCCATTCTCTCAATTGAGATGAGATCAACATTTTGTTATAGGCCTTTAAAAAATTATTCTCTCATATATTATACCCTCAACCCAGATTCCCATCTCTCCCTTCTTCCTGTCTCTCCCATCTCCCTTCTCCTCTCTTTTCCCCCAGACACCACCCACACCCTGTCTCAGAAAAAAAGCAGACATCCCAGGGACATCAACCAAACATAGACTAATAAGCTACAATAAGACTAGACATAAACAATCATATCAAGGCTGGACAAGGTAACTCATTAGAAGGAAAAGAGTCCCATAGGTAGGCAAAATAGTCAGGAGGAGCCCTGACTCCCACTGTTAGGTTTCCTACAAGAACAGCAAAGTACTCAGCCAAAATATCTGTGGAGAGGACTTAGGTCAGATTGCTACAGGTTCACTGATCTCTGCGAATCCCCATGAGTTCCAGTCAGTTGATTCTGTAGGCAATGTTCATATAGTGTTCATGACCCCTCTGGTTCCTCCCATTCTTACTCCTCCTCTGCAGGACTCCTCGAGCTCTGCCTAGTATATGGCTGCTTCCACTAGTTGCTGGATGAAGTCCCTATGGTCCCTTTAATAACAATTCAGCTAGGCTCTGGTCTCAGACTATTTTGCAGGCAGGACAAAATGGAGGAATAGTAGATAGGATCAGGGTGAGGGGGGAGATGGGGGATGTGGGAGGAGTGGAGGTAGGGGAAACTGTGGGCAGAATATAAAATTAAAGAGATGCTGTACGTAATAGAAGAGCAAGTGGGGAACAGACTTGAATAGATTGGTACAGGAGACAACTTCCTGAACAGAACACCCATAGTGTAGTCTGTAAGAACAACAATCAATAAGTGGGAACTCATCAAACTGAAAGCTTCTGTAAAGGACATTGCCAACTGGACAAAACAACAACCTATAGAAATGAAAAAGATTTTATTTTTTACCAAGTCCATATCAATAGAGGTTTAATATCTACAATTTATAAAGAACTCAAGAAACTAGATATCAAAAAATAAATAATGTAATTTTAAAATGGTGCACAGATCTAAATAATGAATTCCCAACAGAAGAAACTAAAAAAGCTGAGAATAAAAAGAAATTTTTAACATCCTTAGATATTAGGGAAATTTAAATCAAACTTTCCATCTTATACCTGCCAGAATGGGTAATATCAATAATAAAAATGACAGCTTATGCTGGTGAGGGTGTGGAACAAGTGGGATACTCCTTTGTTGCTGATGGGAGTCCAGATTTGTACACCCAGTATAGATATAAATATGGTGATTCTTCAGAAAATTGGAAATTGATCTACCTCAGGATCCAGCTATAATAATCTTGGGCATATACCCAAAGGACACTTCATCCTATTACAAAGGCAGCTGATCAACCACATTTAACTCTCTTCATAATAGCCAGAAGTTAGAAACAACCTAGATGTACATTAACAGAAGAATGGATAAAGAAAATGTGGTATATTTACACAATGGAGTATTACTTAACTATTAAAAACAATGACATTGGGGACCAGAGGGACCCAGGCATGCAGGAACTCTGCCAACCCAGTGGCAAGAGTTTCTTCCAGTCTATCTGGGCTGGTGCCCTGAGCAGACCTTGGGCACAAAATCCACACAACACTCAGAGCTCGACTTTGAGGAGTTCTGACATAACCAGGACCACAAGTAGGACAGGCCCTAGTCAGATTTAGCAAGGGCAGGTAGCACTAGAGGTAACAAGATGGCTGCAGGCAAACATAAGAATATAAGCAGCAGAAACCAAGGTTACTTGCCATCATCAGAACCCAGTTCTCCCACCATAGCAAGTCCTGGACACACAATCACACCAGAAAAGCAAGATTCAGATATAAAATCACTTTTCATGATGATGATACAGGATTTTAAGAAAGACATAAATAGCATCCTCAAAGAAATACAGAAGAACACAGGTAAACAGCTAGAAACCCTTCAAGAGGAAACACAAAAATCCCTTAAAAAACTATAGGAAAACACAATCAAACAAGTGAAGGAAATGAGTAAAACCATCTAGAATCTAAAAATGGAAATACAAACAATAAAGAAATCACAAAGGGAGACAACCCTGGAGTTAGAAAACCTAAAAACGAGATCAGGAATCATAGATGCAAGTATCACTAACAGAATACAAGAGACAGAAAAGAATATATCAGGTGCAGAAGATATCATAGAAAACATCAGCAAAACAGTCAAAGAAATTGCAAAAAGCAAAAAGTTCCTCACCCAGAACATCCGGGAAATCCAGGACGCAACGAGAAAACCAAACCTAAGGATAATAGGTATAGAAGAGAGTGAAGACTTCCAACTTAAAGGGCCAATAAGTATCTTCAACAAAATTATAGAAGAAAAGTTCCCTAACCTAAAGAAAGAGATGCCCATGAACATACAAGAAGCTTACAAAACTCTAAATAGACTGGATCAGAAAAGAAATTCCTCCAGACACATAATAATAAAAACACCAAATGCACCAAACAAAGAAAGAATTTTAAAAGCAGTAAGGGAAAAAGGTCAAGTAAGATATAAAGGCAGGCCTATCAGAATTACACCAGACTTCTCACCAGAGACTGTGAAAGCTAGAAGATCCTGGGCAGATATCATACAGACCCTATGAGAACAAAAATGCCAGCCCAGGCTACTATATCCAGCAAAACTCTCAATTACCATGGATGGAGAAAACAATATATTCCATGACAAAACAAAATTTAGACAATATCTTTCCACAAATCCAGCCCTACAAAGGATAATAGATGGAAAACACCAACATAAGGAGCAAAACTACACTCTAGAACAAGCAAGAAAGTAATCTTTCAACAAACTCACACAAACCTAATTCCACATCTAACAACAAAAATAACAGGAAGTAACAATTACTTTTTCTTAATATCTTAATATGAAAATTAATATTACTAACATATTCTAATTTATTGAAATCCCAAAGTATGAGGAATTAAAAATTTGTTGGCTGTCATCCAGTGATCTCTCTAATTTGGTAATTGGAGAAATAGGTCCAATATTGTACAATCCATATATACTTTCTGCTTGTTTGTACATGACAGTGTCTAGCTGTGTACAACATAATGGTCTTGAGATCTTGCTTCTCCTATCTCAGCCTCTCTATTAGTAGGATTGTTTATTTCATGTTTTTAAACTGTACTATGGTTTTTAGAACAGCTTACATATTTCAAAAGTTTATACAGCCAAAAGAAATGTAGATAATTAACCTGGGAGGTGGCTTGTCAGAGAACAACAAAGAATGAGACTGGATGCTTTGCTTGATGTTTGTAATTCTTATATCAAGTTTGAAGAAGATGACTTTATAAGTTACTCTTTCTTTGAGATGAATCATTTTCAAATCACCACAACCAATGAACCAGAGTTTTGCCCTCACCTAACGTCTGTGCCATCCTCCAAGCAGAACCATTGTTCATTGAAACAGTTGGTGAATGACTTTATGGATAGACCATCTTAATACACATACTGTTTCTTAAATGAATGTAACATGTTCTCTGTGGGCTGAGAATGATGACAATCTCTCAAGTCAAATAGATTTGACTATAGCAGGAAATTTGTATCAAAAAATCTTGCCTACAATTCATTCCTTGGTGCAGCAGAACTGTCAACTCAGCTTAGCTACTAGGGAGGTAAAATCCTTTGGTGATGTGAGGGTCATTGGAGTACAACCTTGTTACAATGAACTCCAATGTCTAAAAATTGTTCTTATTTTGGGCTTGTATCACAGTAAGAGCCAGATTTTAAGCTCTACTAAAAACAAAACTGTCGCTTCCACCTTGACCAGCAAGGAAGACGCAACCCAAGAGCTCTTCTTTAAGCAGTTTATTCAGGAATCTTGAACAATCTTCTGACCCCGAGGGCAACACCCAGGCCCTTAAAAGCCCATCCTGAGCCTATTTCAATAGGCCACATGGTACATGCAGATAGGTTGCCAAATGCCGAAGCAAGCCAGGCCAACAAGCACAGCCAAATAAGGAGTTGTTTATCACTCTAGCGCTCTAGCAAGGAGCAGAAGCCGGCGCCATGTTAGGGCGCAGTTCAGACAGCTCTCTACAGTTTCCCCTTTTTTGTTTTGCAGCGAAATGGGCAAGAGCAGAGGTCTGATCTCTGATGATAGAAACAGGGACATTGTACTACCCCTCCTCAGGCTTCATGTCTCCCAGGGAGGGCCAGACCCGTCCTATGCCTTTTCCACAGAGACAGGTTCTGGGGCATCAACCTGTATGCAATCAGACATGCTCTTCTTGAGGTTGCTAGCTGCAGGAGGCATACCTCAAGTGCAGTGCTAAGCCTCGAATCCCGAACTTGACGAGCCCATAACCCAGAGGCCAATGGACAATCATTTCTGCATGACAGCAAGCCATGCTTGGGGGGACTGCCCTGCCTCAATGGCTGTAAATGCCTGAACCACCATGGCTGCATTCTGCTTCTGAACAACCCTCATCTTACACAAACACCAGAGACCAGTGAAACAGACAATCTTTTAGCCCAATAGGGCTAAAAGAGCACCCATGCCTGCCCACTCTTTTAGATGATTCATGGCAGAGTCGATCCAAGATGATAATCAGCCAGCCCTGCATCCACCCTCGTAGAGTTAACACTGATGATAGCCAATCTCAGCCAATTCATGAGATCCTCAAAACCTGTAGACCAATTTCTTGTAAGATATTGAGACAACTGTCGAGAGAGATTAGCAGCTTGACTTTGATATTGTATGGAAGTCACACACAATCCAAGAAATTTCCACTCACAGCCTACTTGTGCTAGCTTCCAGAGGGTATCTATTTGTTCTTACTCAGCTGCATCACAGCAGTTGCTAGTCCTGCATTGGTTAAAGGCCCTCCTAGCTCTCAGCACACCTTTATCCAAGCTTCTAGTTCCTTGTTTTTATATGGAGTAATGGTGACTTGGCATTCCTTAGTACACTGCTCATACACTAGTTGTTTTATCAATGGCATGGCCATGTCTGGGTCACCAAAAATTCTCCCTGCAGCCTCCACTAATCTAGCCACAAAGTCAGAAAACAGCTCTATGGGGCCCTGTAAAATTTTTGTAAGGTTCCCGCTTACCTCCCCTTTATTAGGCAAGAACTTCCATGCCTTGATAGCAATCTGATTCACCTGCTCAAAGACTTGCATGGGTAACCAGTCTGTTGATTAGCAAAGCAACCTTGCCCCAAAAGCATATCCCTATCCCAGGCTTGATTCCCAGCTGCTCGATTAGTGTCTGCCTGTTCATTAGCAAATTAAAGTGAAAGAGGCTGTGATCCCATAAGTATGGATGGACTCAGCCAAGGACTTTAAAACCTTAAAATCCAAGGGCTCATGATAACACTGACCCTGTGCATCTTGAAAAACTGGAAAAGCAAGTGACAATTCAGTTCTAACTGTCTGCCACACTTCAGGGCAAAAGGACCTACCAGAAGCGCCACCCTCTACAGGGTTATAAGGAGGAGGAGCAGATGGAGGGTTGATAGTGGGCCCCATATCTAGTGGAGCTCTTTTCCTTTTCTGTTTTTTCTTTCACAGTACTCTTTTCTAATTCCTTAATTAGGGTTTCCAACTCTTCATCTGTATCTGACCACTCCGTGTCTGTACTTTCCTTTTCCGACTTTACTGAACGGCTCCTCTTTTATCTGCTCTAACATTGCCTGTCCTTCCTGTACTGCTTTACAGCACCTTTGATCTTCTAGACACCCCCTGATTAGCTTCCATACTGGTCTAACACCGCTCTCAAGCATCCCCTGCTCCCATGAAAAATCTAAATCTTTTCCGAGCTTATCCCAGCAAGCCACTGTTAAGTTGCCGGACACTGCAAACCAGGGAACTGCAGTATCACACTCCTCGAGGAACCTCTCTAAAGTACTTTTCTTTGAAGATAGTAGCTCCTGAAGAGCCAGAAAAATTGGGTGCTATGAAGAAGCGCCCATAGTTACTTTCACTTCTATTTTAGTTCGCTTTGCCGTGAAACTTTATTGCTCCAACCCGGAGTCTTTATAGCCTCTACTTCCGAGGACCTTATTGTCCCTTCTTACCTGGGAACTTACCAGCCAGTTGCCCTGACTGCAAAAAGTTCTGAGCCCCCATAGCAGAGAGAAAGGGTCTCCGTACGAGCCACCACTTGTCGCTTCCAACTCGACCAGCAAGGAAGATGCAACCCGAGAGCTCTTCTTTAAGCAGTTTATTCAGGAACCTTGAACAATCTTCTGACCCTGAGGGCAACACCCAGGCCCTTAAAAGCCCATCCTGAGCCTATCTCAATAGGCCACATGGTACATGCAGATAGGTTGCCAAACATGGAAGCAAGCCAGGCCAACAGGCACAGCCAAATAAGGAGTTGTTTATCACTCTAGCTCTCCAGCAAGGAGTGGAAGCTGGCGCCATCTTAGGGCGCGGTTCAGACAGCTCTCTACACAAAACAAAGAAACAAAAGACTTTAGCTATTTATGTTCATTTAAAAATAGTAGTAGTGACGTATTATTTTAAAATATACAGTTAATATGTTTGGAGCTATTTCAAATTTATATTGAGACAAATGTATGTATTTTCAATATTGCTATAGACAAGCATCTACATGAGACTGTTCAAGTGATTGTTGTTTTATATCAAACAATTCTTATAATACTCATTTTTATTGTTACAACATTTTATAAATTTTAAAGAATATGACAAAATAAAAAAAACAAAAGGTAAAAAAAAAATCACAATATTGATGAAAATGTTTACCTAAAAATATGACGTTGTAGAATTTTCACGCATATGGATGGAACCAGAAAAAATCAGCATGAGTGAAATAACCCAGACACAGAAAAACAAATATGGTGTGTATACCATTTTTATAAGTAGATAATAGCTGTTAAGCAAATGGTAACCACAGTTCAATCTGAAGACCCACAGACATTAGAGTATAGGGAAGGGATAACTGGTACATTTGGATCTCCCTGTGAGGAGAAAATACAATAGATTTTGTGGTTGGACTGTAGGATTTTGTTGTTTTTGTTGTTGTTTTTTTTTGGTGGGGTGTGAACACAAACAGTGTGCACAGGGAGAGAGAGATGGAGTGGGGATTGAGGGAAGGGACAAGGGAAGAAGAGACAGCTAGAATTGAAGGGAACTTGAGGGGAGATATGGAAACTTAGTGCAGTGAAAACTTCCTATGATATGAAGACAATCCTAATGAAGTTTCCAAATAATGAGGGAGGCAGAACCCCAACTGGCCATCTTTTGTCACTAAACACATTTCTAGTACTAGTACTGGGTTTTATTCAATTAAGTTGTTGGCTGATAGGATCCTGTCTTAGGGTTTCCATTGCTACAAGAAAACACCATGACCAAAAAGCAAATTAGGAGGGAAGGGTTTATTCAGCTTAAGTTTCCACATTGCTGTTCTTCACCAAAGGAAGTCAGGACATGAACTCAAACAGGGCAGGAATATAGAGGCAGGAGTTGATGCAGAGGCCATGGATGAGTTATATTTACTGGATTTGTTTATATGGTTTGCTCAACCTGTTTTCTTATAGAATCCAGGACCACTAGACTAGGGTATCACCACGCATAATAGGTGGGGCCCTCCCCCATGGATCACTAAGAACATGCCTTACAGTTGGATCTCATGGAGGCATTTACTCAAATGAATTTCCTTTTTCTCTGATGACTCTAGCTTGTGTCAAGTTTACACAGAAAGCCAGCCAATACAGATTCCATGGAAATCCCCAAACAGTCTAGGCTGTTGCCAAGACAATTGGATGCTCTCCACAAACTGACAGCTGAAGTCCACATTCGCACAGCAGGAAGAGGTTGATCTGGTGCCTACATACAGCCTTCACCTCCATGTTCTAGTGCCTATGACCTGGAAAGGTACTCTGCAGGCTACCAAAGAGAAACATAAGCACCAACCCAGCCATAATATCTTTGTTCTACAATCTGTCCTGCCTGGCAACTATGCTAGGGTAATAGTGACATAAACTTTGTGGAAATTACCACCCAATGTCTGATTTGACTTAAAGTCTGTTCCATACCTAGACTCCATACCTGACACTGCTTGAATGACCAAGAACCAGAGACCAGTTAACCCAGAAACCTAGGGTAAAATCAAATATCACTGGCCTAAAACAAAGTAATAATAAAATTACTCCTAATGATATTCTGCTATATTCATACATTGGTGTCTCAGTCAGCCATCTTCAGAGAGATTTTTCTCTTGTAGCAGGTGGAAACAAATTCTGAGACCTATGGCCAGCCACTACAGAAAGAGAGAGAAAGAGAGGGAGAGGGAAGAAGACAAAGAGAGAGAGAGAGAGAGAGAGAGAGAGAGAGAGAGAGAGAGAG
>JADRCD010224071.1:30942-41854 GCA_019843815.1 Montemys delectorum | reverse complement strand
GAAGACATGTTCCAAAGGTTTAATTCAAATTAAAATGTGATCATAATTTTTAAATTAAAAAATATTTTAAAAGGAAAAGGAAAACAATGAAATAGTTAAGAAGAAAAAATTAGTGCATAACTAAGGAGAAAAGAGTAGGAGTGTTGAGAATATAGGAAAAGAAGATAGATGGGGTCAAAGTTCAGTGTATGAACACATGGCAATGATACAATATTACCTTTTTTGTACAATTAGTATACATTGATAAATAAAGACACACAGATATATCAAAAAGATACAATGTAGCACTGAGGCTGATCTCATCAATAGTATTGATGCTAATAATCATGGTTTTCTGTTTATATCTTGGTTCAGTCAGCAAAGGCCTTATAATTTGGCAGCTATGTATGGCCTTGTAAATTCTGTTGCATATTTAAATGCATTATTTTCTCAAACAGATTTTTATACATGTTAACTACATGTCATGAGATAGAATTGCTTAATAAAATAAAGTTGGATTAATTTTTTGCATTTATTAGTGAAAAGGAGATGTTAAAATTCCATTAAATTTATAAGTTTTTGATGTTTCCACATGAGTGGCTATTAAGTTTTGGTTTGCTCACTTCAAAGCTAAGTTATTGAATTATTACATTCTCTAAGTTCTTATGAACTTTATCTATCTTGAAATATTGGTTTTATTTTTGGATACAGATCACATCTATTTCTTTTTCTAGTTTGCTTTTCAGCTGCTATGATAAAGCACTGCCCAAAGGCATCTTGTGGGAGAAAAGGCTCTTTGTCTTATATGCCCCAAGCATGGTCCATCATTGAAGAAAGCCAAAGTGGGAACTCAGCCGGCCTAGACAAGAATCATGAAGAGTGGTGCTTAATAAGCCACTTCCATACTCCTGAGTTAAGCTGCTTTCTTACACCTGTTAAATTGTAGGACCACATACTATGCACTCCTCCCAATACACACACACACACACACACACACACAAGGGTGAGGGAAGGCACATGCCTATAGGCAAATCACATGAAGGCATTTCCTCAGCGGATGTTCCCTCCTCTAGGGGAGTCTATTTTGTATTAAGCTGACAAACCTTAACTAGAGCCTCCCTTATGGTTCAAGGATCATTTTGTCCGATGCTAGGAAACTTTTCCTTTGTGTCAGATTTAACTCTTTATTTTTCTATGACTCTCTGGCAAATAGAGCATGAATAAGTATGTAAAGATCTCTGTATAATATTCTTATAAGTGAATTACTCTGTTGGTAATATGTACTTGATATCAGTTTACTTGGATTTATTATCTTATTTATGATGATATTTTCACTCATTTCTTTGCTACATTTTGGTCCTTGTTGATCTTATTTTTCTAATTTTTCTCTAGTGTTCTAAAATAACATTAATTTGCTGATTTAAGAAAAAAAGACAATGGCTATTTTTCCTTTAGAGCATGTGTGTACTGTTGTCCACATAGGACTGAAGAGGGTGTCACATCCCCTCGTAATGGAGTTACAGGAAGCTGTAAGGACTGAATTTGAGTCCTCTAGAAGAGCAGCAAGCTCTCTTGACTGTGAGTCGTCTCTCCAGCACCATTTATATTTAATGCATGGTCACGATGCCCATGTCTGGCAGGAGATGCTGGTTTCCTATCACTGCTGTAGTAAATTCCATAATATATAAGCTGCAAACAGTACGAAAGTTTGTGCTTATAGTCTAGAGAGCAGAAGTCTGCGATGAGATATGGTCTGGGCTGAAATCTTTGTGTCGCACAGTGTGATATGCCCTCTACAAGTTTCTCTTTTCCCTTTATGCCCCTTGACTACATTGGGCCCCAACAGATACATCAGGATAGATTTTCTACTCTCAATACCCTTAACACAGCTACATCTACGAAGTCTTTTATACCACGTAAAATAGTACATAGTACAGAGTCTCGTGAAGAGAGCCTGGGTATTGAAGGATGACATTATTCTGCCCAGACGTGGCTTAAATGCTAAAAGCTAAGTTAGTTAGTTAGTTGGTTGGTTGGTTGGTTGGTTGGTTGGTTGGTTGGTTAGTTAGTCAGTCAGTTAGTTAGTTATTAAGTTAGTTATTTTAAACTCCAGATTTTATCTCCCTCCCAGTCCACCCTCCAACTGTTCTGCATCCCATACCTCCTCTCCCCTGTCTCCACCCACCACCCACCCCACCAGATCTCTAAACTCCCTTGGGCCTCCCGTCTCTTGAGGATTAGGCGTATCTTCTCTGACTAAAACCAAACTTGGCAGTCCTCTGCTGTATACGTATTGGGAGCCTCATCTCAGCTGCTGCATGCTGACTGGTAGGTGTAAATATACAAAAGCTAAAAATTTATCTTTAGTTTTTTCCTAAAGAAAGAAACAGAAAGGGGGCATGGAATGTTTTAAATTCGGTATGTTCTTTCTCTTTTCTCCTTTTTTTTATTGCTTTTTGTTGTTGTTTTTCATTGTTTGGGTTTTTTTTTTTTTTTGACATAAAGTCTTGCTATGTAGCCCTGGATTATGTAGTAGTGTTTGCAGTGTAGCCCAGGCATACCTTAAACGTATGACAGATAACCTTCTTGCTTCAGACACCAAGTGTAGGTTTTATAAGTAAAATACTTGATTCCATTTAGGTTTGCATAATATCTATCATCTCTGTCTCTTCATTTATCTTGTCAGAAGTATGTTTATGTATGAGCAAGTCTATTTGTGTGTGCTGGTTCATATATATGTAAGTGGACGAACATGCATATGTGTATGGGCATGCATGTGGAGGTCGAGGATCAGCCTCAGGTGTGGTTGCTTATTAGGCACTTTACAACTTATTTATTTAAATACACATTTAATTGGTCCGCCTGAGCATTCACCAAGTGCACTAAGCTGGCTGACCAGTGAGCACCAAGGGTCACACTGTGTCAGTGTCTGTTTCCACAGTGATGGCATTACATGGGTGCACTGTTATGCTGGATTTGTCATCTTGGATTCTGGGGATCAGACTCAGGTTTCCATGACTACACAGCAGATATTTTACCCTAGCTCAGTTGTTTCCCCAGCATCCATTTTCATTTAGAGGATCTCAAAAGAGGCACCTTTGCAAACCACCAATGCTTACTCCGAAATGTGTCCGTCTGTTTAATAATTTCTTTTATCAGTTCCAACTTGTCTTTTTTATTACTAGACAACACATCAGCTTTCCTAAGTATAACAATGTAAACCTCCATAATAAGAAATTTACCAGGTTTTGTTTCCTTCATTTTCAAGATCTTCTGTTTACTCCAAATAGAAAGCTGACTATTCTTATTAGAGAATTTTAGTGGTCATTGTTGTGAGACACGGTCTCACTTGCCGGCCTCAAACTCACAAAGGTTCCACCTACCTCCAGAGTACTGAGATTAAAAGTGTGTGTCGTATGCCTGGCTTTGAAGAGAAATTTTTAAGTTGGTATTATTGAGTCACAGAACATAGAAGATATGATTTCATTTATTCTCTCACTCAAAAATATTAGCTAACATCCACCATGGTATACTTTTTGCTCTTATTTAACACATTTGGCTTCTGGTTGGTTTCTGGTTGGTTTCTGGTTGGACTTTTCTTTTGCTTGGGTAGCTCTTCTGTCTGTCGTAAGTAGGTGTGCTGGGGTGCTGGTACTATTTTCATTTATCTTCTTTAATATTTTAGTTACTTTTGAATTTTTAGGATCTATGAACAGAGGAAATTATCTCTGACAAGGGAAGATTTTCACTGACAGACTTCCTACTCTGTTCCTTGAAAACATCCATCCCGGGGCATATCCCCATCCATTCAATTCTTTCTCACTTCAGCAAACTCTTGGCAGCTTTTTATAACTCTATGTCTTAACCATTTCTGAATGAAGCCCTTAAATTCACCATCTACCTCGTTAAAGTTTTATTCATCTATATCTAATCCCCCACTAACAACTTGACATTCTTAAGCATAAGCACCATAATTGTATAGTTCATGTTCAGTATTCACAGGAAGTATTCTGTTTTCCAAGTATTTCACTGTCATATATCTGACATCTTTATTCTTAATCTTGTAAGTGTGATTATTTTATCATTGTCATTGATTTCTACTGTATTACTCGTTATTGCTATATTGGGTTCTCACAATCAAAGATAATTGGATTATACCATGAGGAATTAATTATGAACTTGATCACTGGTTCTTTAATCGAGATGGTTTTGTACGGTATACATTGAGAGAATGTCCTTCCTAGGCAGTCTTGAAGATATTGTTATTGAGTGATTAAATTTCAAGTGCAAATTCATGGAGTGATTGCTTGGGGAGGCATTTTTATTCCTATCCCATAATCATATGATGCAGAGGGATCCTTTCTTGACTGCCTGTAGCTCTTGGCAGAGCTCTGACCACACATATGCTTTCATGAAAGGTCTAGATATCCATGAGTTATATGCATCTGTAATAATTTCATTTCGACTTTCTACTTTGCATGGCCTTGAAAGCTTTCCCCTTGTATGGACCTTTAAAATAAAATCATGAAACAAAATTGCAAAAACTTCAAAGGAAGCATTTCAAATTACAAGGTCAAATTCCCTCCTGCAGCTACTATATTTCCTTTTAAAGTTGCATTGATCTCTGACAGATCTCTTTGTGTATGGCTAATCTGTGCACATAAGAGATGCTTCTTATAGTTTAAACACAGTTTATAAGAGGTCTAAAATGGAGCATTATCTGGTTACTAGATAACCACAGAATTAAACAGAATTAACTCAATCTGTGATGTGGCAGATAGAAATTAAGTGTCATAAAATGATAGATTTGTTTAACAACAAATGCAAACATGCAGAGACAAAAGGATATGTGCATAATTTTATTACATTTTATAACATGCAAAAACATTGATCAAACACTTTAAAGGTTAATATTAATGTCTCAATAATATGTTCTCATTGTGTCAATTAAAATGGAATACCTCTTTCTTTTTGTGTGTGTTTTTTTTACTTTTTTATTTATTGTAATATTTTTATTCACTTTGCATCCTGATCACAGCTCCTCCTCCCTCCTCTCTTCCCAGTCCTACATTTACAAATCCATCCCTTCCATTTCCCCCACCTCTTTCCTTCGAGAAGTGGAACTTTGCAACAGGGTATCATGTAGCTGATCATGAGCCAGCCTGGCTCCACTGTCTGATTAGTCAGGCTGACTCTCCTATCTCTACCTCCTGAAGGCTAGGACTCTAGCCAAGACTTCAGCATGAAGCTACTTAACATTTAACACCTGTTCAATGGCATTCTAATTCAATTGACTATTGTAAATGATTGCAAAACAATGGTGATTGAGACAAATTATTTTTCTTTCAAAAGTTTAAAGTAAAACAAAATGTATAGTGATGGGTAAAAAATGGGATCAGACTAAATTATTTTAATATAAAGTATCATGAATATATTCATCTTTTCTCTTGGCAAATTTCTGACAAAAATTATTCTATGAAACAGATATGAAATCAACTTTAATTGCAAGAGTCATTCGAAAGGATTGAACTGACATGAGAGAGTTCAAACTTTAAGTATCTTTGTAACTCTAGGCACAAGGAGACATAACATGAAATTAATTCATGCAATTATACCTAATATTACAATGCACAGATTATTTGTGGTTATAAACTGCAAATATATGAGTATGGTGGCTTACCATATGGATTTCTCTATAAAGAATCAAGAGGTCTTTTTCTTTAATTCCTCTGGGTATCTTAGTTGAGATCCCTTTTCAGTAGTTCAGTAGTTCACTGGAATTCAGCTAAGGTGGACTGAGGTCCTCTTGAACACTAACCTTTCCCCTAGTTTTGATGGGATTTAATATTGCACCTTCATCCATTTCTGTTAGCCTTTATACCTACGAAACCTATGTCCAAAAGAGTCAGTCTTATCAGACTATCATGGGTGTGGCCCATCCCCAAAATGCAACAGACATATGTAGAGGTAAGATATTCTGTCTCCTAATTACTTTATATTTCTCTACAACTAATAGTGCAATGTTGAAGTGAGTCTGCAGAAATTTTAATTTTCTTCTCAATATACTATTACTTTCATATTGTTAAATCAGCAACAGGATAGTTAATTTTTTTCCTGGATACTTAAGGTTGGTTCTTAGGGATGCATGCTTTAAAGTCTGTTGTTCTAACTGGATGAATGTCTTAAAGTGAAATTAATTTTTAGTTGTTATAAAGAAATAGCAAAGAAAAAGGAAACAAACATTGAGGAGCTAAATAATCTGACTGCATGTCTGCCGAGACAGTTCTCATGCCTATGATTTTAGTTGCTAAGAAAAAAGATCATTCTGAAAACACTACAAAATCAGAAGGAAGTCCGTGTAAGTCAGTGAAGATACAAAAAACTTATCTCATGCATGCTACAGCTGCCACTAAACTTCTTACAAGGTAAAGTTGTAACAGTCCCTTCAAAAGACTGAAAAAGAAAGTAGAAAGAAATAAAAGAAGAAAGAAAGAAGGAAGGAAGGAGGGAGAGATGGAGGGAAGAAAAGGAGGGAGAAGAGGAAGGAAGGAAGGAAAGAGAAAAAATGAACCAAAACCAAACCAAAACAACAACAACAACAAAATCAGAAAACTAAACTTGTATCTCTAGGCAAAACAAGCAAGATTGCTTTCATCTCACATCCTTATTTCTAGGGCTATTAGGAAGTCCATTAAATTGAGTGTTTCCTTGACAGTCTTAAGTTACATCTAAAGCTAGGCTCCTGCCCCACTCCCCACCTGCAGGATCTGTTCTACAGGGAACAGCTTTTATTAATTACCACATACATTTTGTTCATTATATCCTAAGCATAAACTTCTAAACGAAAGTTGTTCCTCCATGTATTTTGGAATGTCAACTGTGGTTGAACTGTTCAGGTCTTCTTTGGGCAGCCATGTTTTTGAAACTTCATGTGTGCAGCTTCCATGTCATGTCTAGGAGAAACAATCTCACAGCAAAAATCCTGTACATCCGGCTCTTACAACCTTTGCACCTCCTCTTCCATGATGTTCCCTGAGTCTTAGGTAGAGGAAGAGGAGTATGGATATATCAAATGGTTAATGAGGAGGAGGCCTCATGGATTCAGGGGTTTGTAGAAAGGGATGTGGAAGGGAAAGAAAGGAACAGGGGCAGTAAATTGTATGTTGATATGTGAGGGTGCTTTAATTATAAAATCAAAAGGAAAAAAACATTGCTCATAAACTGAGCCCAGCCTTTTCAGAGTGTATAAAGTAAAGGCTAGAGTAACCTCCAGCCTGGTTCTTCAGTGATTGTGGACCTTGTGAGAGCATCTTAACTATCCTAGACCAGCTTCAATCAGTGGTCAATCCAGACAGAGTCCACGTCCACATTTCAGACTGATTATCAGTGACAGGTGCAAATGTATTTCCAAGAGCAAAGCGTATCCAGGGTATGAATCTGACTGTAGATGGGAGATGCTAGGAGAGGGTTGGGATGCATACACAGTACGTCAATGACAAAACACTCAACATAGCTAGAGAAATCTCTTCCTCACAGAGACGTACCACCAACATGTACGGTCTGAGCGTTGCTTAAAGCACAGTTGCAGTAACAAAATAGACTCCTTGGCCTTGGGGAAGAGAGGGCCTCTATGTTCCAAGAAAATGTCACGCATATTATCTGGGTCTATGAAATGTCATGATGATAAAATGAAACGGGATTCTCTAGTCATAAAAAGTATGGTGCACATTCACGCCTCTAATGCTAAGGATCAATGAGCAAGAAGCCTAAGGTGGTCTTGTGTCAAATAACAGAGAGTTCTAATTTTTTTTTCTCGGCAGGCAGCAAACATACAGAATGAAACACACCAAATACTATGGTAAGGAGGCAAATTAAAGAATCCCACAAAACACAATGAACTTCGGGGCCAGAATCACTGAGTGCAAAGTATACTCAGATGTACAAGGGAAGAGTTGAAAGTACTTTTTTTCTAAATAGATAATACATCATATCATGGTGCACGAGGCTGCAACACAACTATTTGATTTACATAATGCAAACCAAGGGGCTTCATCTGTAGGTGAACCACATTAAAACTATTGACAAATGCACTGCTTATTGTCAAGGGCGCCAAAAGCCTTCACACAGCCAATTTCTGTTCACTTAGAAAAACAAAGAGATGAATAAAGTATATTTATATATAGAGAGAGAACCAGCAAGGACCTCTTCCCACACTCACTGGAAAAGTCTCCATTGAACCTGAGAGTGTGTGACCAACAGCATTTAATGTCACATGACTCTCAGATTCTTAGTCTTCACTGGTCAGAGATGGTTTTCCAGATGATCAAAGGAATATATTACTAATTTCAAGATATTCCAAGATTTGTGTGTGTGTGTGTGTGTGTGTGTGTGTGTGTGTGTGTGTGTTGAAGAATATAGATTTGCTTGCAGCTAAAACTTGTGTTCATACAGATTCAAATTCTCATTTTTGGCTCAAGTTGACTTGATATTCATGAAATTGGCCTCGGAGAATTTCATTATGTGAGTTTATGGAAATGATACTTTTAATCTAAACTGAGAAGGCCAATAAATTGTGTCTAAGTTCTGACTTATATTGAAAAAAAATAGGCTTTAATTTCCAGGAATGAAGATGCATCTGAGAATAAATCTCCTTGTAAAGTTTTACAGTGCCCTGGGATATACCTATAAATGATTCATTCAGAAATGATCCAGTGATTTTTTATTAAATCAAGATACTTTTGGCATCTCTGTTATATTAAATTTTCTATCTTACTTGCCAATGGCACTCATTTGAAATTGATTTTTCAAGGGATTACAGATAAACCAAAATCATTTAAATAAATGTGAAAGACAAAAAAAAGTTATGAAAATTAAATTTTAAATAAAAATATTTTCAAGAGCCAAAGACTTAGCCTCTTTCTATAATATCAGAAAGAAACGTGACAACTATGCTAAGAAATTTTAGAGTCAACAACTGGGAGCAACAGTTTTGTCTTCTTGTTACCATGAGCCCAGAGCACTAGGTCAGCTCTAAACTATTTACTTCACCGTACCACACAGAACAATTTAACAAACATGTTACCTCAGATAGGTTCAAATTTATAAGAATGTTATGCATTTTAGCTAAGACCAAGATGAATCCCTCAGCTACAATTTCCTCCCAGTGATGTGTCCACATAGCACGCAACATTTAGCACTTGTCTAAGATGAACATTCAAAAGAAATAGTGAGGTTTGAAAGGAAGCTGGCAAATACAGAGAAGGTCATTGGTGATTAGCTTTCCTCACAAATTAAAGGTCTGATCATCACTTTTTTTTTTTAAGGATTTGTTGTAGTTTATTTTTCCACCTCTGAACGATCATCATTATTATACACTATTTAGTAGGAGAAACATTTCTCCAGATTACACAAAATGCTCACGTAGGTCCTTCTGACCAGATGGTTCAAGGTCATATAGGACTAAAACCTTCTCTTGAGTGCACTGGTCTTCACTGGTCTTCAACTGTGAGGCATTACAGATGCGTGAGGGAGAAGAGTCAATAAGCTCAAAGGAACAGTTTATGTATGTATATCGTGGACAAACAAATACTAATTACTACTCTTAAAGAGTATTGGCACATGTTCAGTGTCACAGATAAAGATCCTGCTAGAGTAGCCCCCACAGACCCTCTTGGGCCTCTCCCCATCTCAGGTCTCTGGTACATCCTAGAGAGTCCCTACCCCATCTTGATCTCCATTGTCTCTCCCCTGCTCTCTCTACACCTGATCTCCGACACATACCCATGCCCCTCTCCATTCCCACTTCTACCCAGTTCCCTTATTCCATTGGCATCCATTATCTATTCTATTTCCCCTTCTAACAAAGATTCCAGCCTCCTCCCTTGGGCCCTCCTTGTTATCTGGCTTCTGTGGGTCTCTTGATTACAGCATGGCTATCTTGTGCTTTACAGATAATATCCACTTATCAGTGAGTGCATTCCATGAATGCCCTTTTGGGTCTGGGTTACCTCACTCAGGATAATATTTTCTAGTTCCATCCTTTTCATCCAGATGAGAGCTTCCCATTCTCAGAAGAGAAGGGGTAGGTGGAATGGGTAGACTCCTAGCAGTGGGAAATCCTGCACTGGCCACTTCCTATAGCCAAGCAGGACTCCCAGTGGAGATATAAGGACATACTCACAAAACTTTCAACCCAAAATGTGTCCTGCCTACAAGATGTGCGGGGACAGACAGAGCAGAGTCAGAGGGAATGGCCAGCCAATGACTGGCCTAAATTGAGACCCATCACATGGGCAAGAACCAATCCCCGACACTATTAATGATACTGTGTTATGCTGGCAGACAGGAACCTAGGCATAACTGTCCTCTCAGAGGCTCTACCCAACAGCCAATGGAAAGAGATGCAGAGTCACACCCAGACAGTAGATGGAGCTCTGGGAATCTTATTGGAGAATTGGGAGAAGGATTGGGGAACCCAAAGAATATAGGGACTCCACAGGAAGACCCACAGTGTCAACTAACCTGGATCCTTGAAGGCTTCCAGAGTCTGAACTACCAAATAAAAAACAAGCACAGGCTGGACCTAGGCCCCTACACATATGTAGCATATGAGCAGCTTGGTCTTCATACAGGTCCCCTAACAACTGGAGCAGAGGTTGTTCCTGAGCCTGTGACCTGCCTGCCTCTGGATCCCGCACCCCTAAATGGACAGCCTTGTCTAGCCTTAATGGGAGAGGATGTGCCTAGTTCTGCAGCAACTTGACCCAGATCGGGGCTTCCCATTCTCAAAAGGGAAGGGGAAGGTTGGAATGGGTAGAGGACTTGCACGGTGGGGTTCTGGGAGGAGAGGAAAGGATGATATTAGGTTGTAAAGGAAAGAAAGAAAGAAAGAAAGAAAGAAAGAAAGAAAGAAAGAAAGAAAGAAAGAAAGAAA